>JAMPIV010018536.1:0-176681 GCA_024509875.1 Oreohelix idahoensis
ATGATACGACATCTAACAGAAAGACAATGTCGGTGTGTTGAAAGGGAAGGCTAATTCTTTGATAAAGAGAATACATATCATCATTGTCCACTTATTTCGTGACAATGATACTTACATATATTGGGAATAAAGTGCGTTATTCTCGCACAGTGTTAGTGCGAGAAAATCTGCCGCAGGATACTACTGGCAAGGCACTTAGAAATTTTTTGATTTATACAGCAAACGTTAAGTTTGTTCGTCTTCTGAATCTGCCATCATGCAATGGGGACAGAATAGACAGGCGATGGTTACATTTCGTAACAATCGAGACGCTCGTTGGGTAATCGAGCGTGATAATGGTGTTTATTTTCATCACCGTTATCTTAAGTTACAATTAGTAACAATGATTCTGCACCACGCAGATAATGGTGTACGCTCACCCTTTTGTCTTATTTCTTGATTACTCAGCTCTAGTCAGTCATCATTTCCTTTCCTTATTGGTCATTTATTCTTATACGTCTTAGATATCAAGGGACACAAAAAGATATTTCATATTAACATGCTCAAGCAATTTCATACACGTCCTGAACACTTACAGTCAATTTTTCATGAACTAGATGACAACACAGTATCCACTTGTCATTATACTAACTTATCTGTCATCCAGGAAGAAGAATCTTCTTTTCCTGAGGTACAGTTACCGTTACCTGTACCAGTAGTTCAACCTACTGAATCTTGGCGGGATGTAACCATCTCTTCAACGGTTACACCGCAACAGCGTCTACAGATTGCTAATCTATTACAATCTTATCCAGATGTGTTGACCGACGTTCCGGGTCGCACATCGGCTATCAGTCATGACATTACTCTCAATGACGATACACCTATTCGTGTACATCCCTATTCTGTTCCTTTACATTTCCTTGCTAAAACTACTAAAGAACTTGAACAGATGTTGTCTCTGGGAATCATTGAGACTAGTAATTCGCCATTCTCTTCTCCATTAGTGATTGTCCGGAAGAAGGACAATAACATTAGACTATGTGTTGATTATAGAAAATTAAATGCTAAGACTATAGTTGACAGCGAACCACATCCACTTATCGACGACTTACTACCACGTCTATCCAACGCAACTATATTTAGTAAGATAGACTTAACTAAAGGTTATTGGCAGATACCACTGACCGAAAAGGCTAAGTACTACACCGCATTTTCCACGCCACAAGGTCTATACCAGTGGAATGTGATGCCTTTTGGGCTTGTTAATGCGCCAGCTACCTTCATTCGCCTGATGCGACAAATTTTATCAGGTAGACCAGACGTTATTACATATATTGACGACATATGCTTGTTTAGTTCGTCGTTTGAGGAACATGTTTTGGGACTTAGATATGTTTTTGACACTCTAAGGAATTATCATCTAACTGCTAAACCTACAAAGGTGCAAATCGCGTGTAATGAGATAACCTTTTTGGGACATATCATTGGATCGGGATATATCCGAACGTTACCTAGTACAGTCTCCAAAATTCTAAACATAGCAGTTCCTCAGACGACGAAGAAACAGGTCAGGAGTTTGTTAGGACTTGTTCAATATTACAGTAGATTCATACCAAACTTGTCATCCATCACGGCTGTATTGTCTTCATTGTTAAAAAAAGATATGCCGGTGAAGGTGACATGGACTGGTACATGCAATGAAACTTTCAACAAAATTATAAATTTGTTCTCACATGAACCAATTTTAAGACTTCCCGATGCTTCCAAAAGATTTTTCTTACGAACAGATGCTAGTAACTACGGCATTGGTGCATGCCTGCTCCAGAACCATGACGGCATTCTACACCCCACCTTATATATATCAAGAAAGCTGAAGCCGGCTGAAACAAAGTATTCCACAGTCGACAAGGAACTTTTGTCTGTGATCTGGGCAATAACGAAGCTGGAGAAATTCTTACTCGGTGCCCCCTTTACCATACAGACGGACCAACGTGCGGTCGCATCCTTGCGTCGATCCAACCACAAAAGCCAAAAACTTGCCAGATATTCAATCATCCTACAGCCATTCGAGTTCTCCATTGAACACATACCTGGCACTGAAAATTGTGTGGCAGATGCGTTGTCACGTAATCCTATTGACGACGAATAATAAACATTGACACTCTTAAACTACATCAATCAGAACTACATTGGATTGAACGAAGTATCAACTATAAAGGAACTAACCTTGCCTTCAATTCAAACTTTATAAACACTATATGCATCACAGAATTGAACGACAAGACAATCAAGGTATATATACTTACATTCGAACTTCGTATAATATCCATACACGATATACGAATATCATTGAACAATCATGGAATAATATCTGACGACAAGTCGAACTTATTATCCTATGGACTCTTAATTCTTCGATGCAGTTATAAATGACATTTCTTTCCGACGTGGACATTTGAACACTTTTGCCTAAAAGAATTCATCAGGATCAAGACTACGGATGGATCATCATATCCTATACTAATTAATTAGTTAACTTAACTTCTTAATTGAATTATTATCAATAAAATGAAAGGTGAGAAAAAAAAATTAAATGAAAAAAAAAAAAAGAGAACGAAATACTAAAAAGAAGAAATTATGAAAAGAGAAAATAAATCTCACACAAGTATTAGATTAATAATTTTTTTTTAATGTACCTATACAGTATTTAGTTAGTTAAGTTAGTTAGTTATTATTCACTAACACTTAACACACACAATTAAGTTAAAACTTATATTCGAATTTCTTTCTATTTCTTCTTACTTAGTTTGTCTTTTCTTCTCTCATAACATCGCGTGAAATTAGAATCTTAATAATTTAACTCTTAGTTTAATTAATTAATTTAATTTTAATTAGTCAAATTAATTCCTATATGACATACTAATACGACAGACCTTACTTTAATTTAATTCTATCATTCACTATTAACATTGGACATTTATTTAGTTGATATAATAATATGTATAATATTGATATATAACGTTAGATGACTATGACAAATAGTTAGTTGACACGACCGCAACAGTTCTACTCAGAACATCGTCGGCCATATGTCACAATTGTGTTAAATTTTTTTTGAAAAATTGTTAAGTCGGATAGATATTGAAAAAAAAATCGATAGATTTTTTTTTTCCCCGGTGTACAGGGAATTGTTACGGTATATGATATTAACGCCGTCTGCTAAAGGTTACCAGACGTGCAATTGTAAAAGGTTAAGGCATTTAATATATTGCGATAGAGGTTTCAATTTTGAACGCTTTAGACACGATCGATTATGACGTGTATAGAGTTGTTTAGGACACAGTCGGTAACTAAGAAACGCTACCCTTTTCACATTGACCGTCAAGCTGTTAAGACGCGTATGACTCTCCTTCCAATGTTGGGCATGGTATTGCCATACAGATATATTTTATGCAAGTACGGACATGGGTCAGTCCATTGCTATTACGAAGATTTGAAATGATTAAAGGTCAGTACGAAGTGAAAATTAAGGAAGGATGAATTACAGTCCATAGTATTTGATTTTGCCAGACTCATAGACTCACTGTCGGCCGTTGGAAACCCCAACCGCGCGTGCATACAGCTATGACAATCTGCATACAGTAATTTGATTATTGGACAAGGACTGATAGGATATCTACATATCTATGCCATATATTTTCAAGTTATAATATGTACCTTTGTGATCAACATGCATGAATCGTCTTGACGTGTAATCTGTATTAAATAATTGTGGACTCAATGGAACCGACTTGTCACATCAATCGTATTCCAAGGTTCAATTATTATTCAGAATCTTCCACCCCTGCATTCGCGTAATCTTACATAGAAGGCACGATACACGATCACTCAAGAATATCAAGAAGATAAAACAATGGCCAGAATTTATAACTACTTTATTGACATTACATGGAACATTGTTCAGAGCTAACCAAACCACTACTTGCAACACTTCCACTTGCAACAAGTACATCATGGTAATATATCCTGTCATCCTATCTTATGTTCTTGAACAGTGTGTCGTTCCCGTAGGAAATATTCATTCAATACCCTAACAAACTTACAGTCGCACTTGTGCCATACTTTTTCAAATATCCTACACTGTTTCCATGTCTGGCCTGTTGTCTTTAAAACTACACACGTTTGTAAGGAAATTCGTTACACATTTGGCCTACGTTTTCCTTCTGACCCATCAACGAACACGTAAGTGGATAAATACATGCAAACACATAAATATACACAAACATATATATATATATATATATATATATATATATATATATATATATATATATATATATGCACTTATATATCAGCAATATATAAGTATACCGTGTTATATATATATATATATATATATATATATATATAGATACTGGCTCTTAATGGGCCTTTTAAGTCGGCTTTCAATACAGGCGGCAAATGTTTGACAGATTACATTTGCGCTTCTTCTCAGCTTCGTGTCTAATATTTAAAATGATAGTGGCAAGAATCCGCCCAAGTTCAAGGCCTTTATAACGCCGTGCTCGACCAATCGAGACACAGTCAAAAACTGGCGTTAAAAATTTTCCCTCGGCTCCTTTGTTTAATGTGATTAAGTTTAAATATTTATTATTTTACTTATTTTTGGGTCGATTTCAATTATTTAAAGCTCCAATAAAACTAGGAATTTACCTCTATCGTTTTAGCTATTAATATTTTAGTTAGCCCAGTTCATTTAGATTGGTGCATACTTTAACTAACTAACTTGGGGATTACCCTGAAGTAAAATTATCATTAAAACTGATTTTTCTCGTACAATAAAATATTATTATGATGAAGTCTTTACACTAACCTCTTTAGTAATATCACCGCTATAATTTGAGCTATTCCTTTCTGTTTACCAATCTTTAGTTATTAAGAAATAAAATATCTTCGTTCTGTCAAATGCACAAAATAGGCCCTATTATCAAACATAAAAAGGTTTCTTATCTCTACTAAACAAAGGAGCGATTCCATTGGTTGTTAAAATTGTACTGTTTATCTTCGATATTTTCGAGCGGTAAATTTGACGTGTTGTTAGACAGATTCAAATTACGACAAGTAGTTTCTGCTCCCGCTGATGGGTTCTGTTTACACTGCTCTCACTCGTCGCTGGTCAAGGTTAAAGGCGCGCACGTTCCTAAAACGTCAAGGAGTAACGGCCAAGCTGGTCCTACGTCTGTCTATAAGACCCTCTTATGATGGCATCTCGCACAACGTCAGTCCACCTTAACCTTCACTTGGTTCCAGAGATAGTACTTTCTACTGGTACCACCAATAAGCTAATCCTGGCTCACATATTTTTTGCTCACATGAATAAAAGAGGCTTGAATCGGCCTCTTACACACGTCTGGGGTGTCGTTTGGGGTCCCTCAGTTTCCTCAATCCCAGTTTCCTCATTTAATATGAAAGAGATTTCCTGGGCTATGAAAGTCCGTCCAAAATTCTCCAATAAGAGTTGTCCGGTATGTTAAGAAGGAATTCTGAATTCCAGGTTTTACTCTAGCATGGTCTGGTATCTTGGCAAGCGATCTTCACAGTGGAATAACACTGAAACGTGTCAGGTTATGCTCCCAATCTCTCACGCATCTGTTTGTTACGGAGTTAAATAAACGCACCTATCGTTTTTAAACTTTCGGGTGAGGGTGTGATACTTTCAAAATATTCCATGTGAAATAAGGTGCGTAAAGCAAAAGGTAACGTATTACTATATATGGCAATGAGACATACGATGCCTTGCGTACAGACTCGAGAACATGTCGATAACCTCATATGACAACGGGTTCCAAAAGTAACAATTCATTACTTTATCAGAAAGTAATCTCTTATCTGTGTCTGTACATCAGTTGTCTCAAAAGACACAATATACTGAAAGTAATGAAAGAATACTTGAGAAAATAAACTATCTGCTACATAGTATAGAAAGAACGAAAGAAAGTGCGACAATTGAAAGCACGCAATAAAATCAGTACCACAAATGCGCCGATTACTGCCGGAGTGAAACAGAGATCGAGAGGAGTCGCCCCATTCTGTCACAGAAACTACGTGTATCAGTGTGAGAATAATCTGCGCTCCACTGTCTATTTCGTCTATGACCCCTCATGTTGACAGTTAGTAAGACTTAACACGAAATTAACACATTTCTAACAACTCACACATTACTTGTCAGCGCTTCTAAAAAAAAAAAAAAACACTATATGGACAAGTGTGAAAACAATTTACCTGTGCCCCACTTTCCATGTCGTCCATAACCCCTCGTGCTGACAGGTACGTTTCTCCGAAACCTGGGCTGACTTCGGTAACAGCGTCGCAACTCATACCAATAGCTCCAGGAATTAGCCTCACTAGTTCGCAGAACACAGTTATCTGTAGATATTTACACATTTATCGGTATATGTAAGAAACAGTTATCTGTCAATGTAGAACAGAGTTATCTCTAGATATTGAACACAGATATATGTAGATGTATATACATTATCTATAGATATTGAACACAGTTATCTGTAGATGTAGGGCAGAGTTATCTTTAGATGTAGAACAGAATTATATGTAGATGTAGAATACAGTTACCGGTAGATTTACGACACCGTTATCTGTGAACGTGGGACACAGTTATCTGTAGATGTAGAACATAGTTATCGGCACATTTACGACACAGTTATCTATAGACGTGGAACACATTTATCTATAAATGTAGGACACAGTTATCTGTAAATGTCATCATCATCATCATCAGCTGCCATCTCCACAACGAAGGTTGGCTGTGTGGGGAACTTCTAAATACAATATCTAAATTAAATTAAAACAGTATAGTGCATAAAGGAAAAGATAGGATAGTGCTACAAATTTTCATTGTTTTCGTCGCCTACGCCTTCAGCGTATTATTTGATAACGCCTTATGTCCGAAAAAAAGGTACCAAATGCTTCTGGGTAACCTTGAGATAAACGTACCACTTTTCCAAGTTCCAATGAAATATTTGCCTAGAATACATTGTGGAGGGGAGGGGCACGGATAGATAACCAACGCAAAACGTCTCATATTGTTTCTAAAAATAAAACCAACTTGCTAGCATTGCCCTTAGGCGGTTTCCAAAATACGATGTAAACGTTAGAAAATGTGGACACTACGGTCATGAAAACACGTTTAGCTCTTGTTGCGAATGACGTAACTCTCGTATTTAACTTGAAAGTACATGGAAAAAGAATTGAACAGGAGGTAGTTTAAAAATAAACAGTTAACATAGAAAAAATTATAGAATCTTGAACCAAGCCACGAAGCCCCATAAAAATCATATATTCGTGTACCTGAAGACTTGCTGACTAAGAATATGTTGTTAATTACCTAAATTGTCCATTAGATAATCAATTATTGGGGATAATACATAGAGAATCGGAGATACTGTCAGGTCAAGTCATGTCTGCTTAGATTGGATAGCATATTTTTTTTTTTTTGGGGGGGGGGGGGAAGTAGGTGACAGAAAGGCTAAGATAGTACGATGAAGGAGATTGGATGAAATTTGAAGGAAGCCGTAATATTATTGGCTGACCTAATATACAAATCTAGTTGGTAGTAGTAACGCATAGTGGTTTGAGATTTTTTTTTTTAAGAATTCATTCAAAAAAAAAAAAAAAGAGATGCTTGGTCTCATTGGCCAAAGCCTTTTACTTTATCGAAATAGTAGGTTACTCGCTGCCATTTTTCCAAAATATTCAGAGGAGCAAGAAGCGATGAGCAGACTTGTGCTTTTTTTATTAATAATACTATCACCTGAAAGCAGTCTGAACAGAGGCAGTGATAAAAGTGTGCGATATTCGATTGCCTAATTCATCGTTACTTGTTTATATTTCCTTGATATGTGGTAAGATTGATTTTATTGACTTTTCATTAAACAAAGGTTTGGGTGTAAGAAAAGGCCATGGTAAAAGATTGTAATTAAATAGTCATTGAAGAAGTCTGCACGATTTCAAAGAGTCTCTGGCACCTGCTTGTATTAAATAAGTTCAAGTCCAGAGGAGACTGAAGTATTTGGCCAAACCAACTACAACTGCTGTGTTTCCAGGACCCAGATAAGTGAAATATCTGGCCTGGGACATCTTATCACGATTAAAGAAAAATCTCCCGTCTAGACAAAACGTTCCTCCAAAGAATAAATGAACAATTTCAGTGAAACAAAAGACAGTGGGATGATGACAATCCCCACCCTGCTTCCCAGTACCTATAGTTAAATAGAGTAATTAACATCAACTTGAAAATTTGTAACAATGTACTATGGACATATTGTCTGTTGTATGTAAATATCTTTATATATATTTGTAAATATATCTATCCATCTAAATTGATTCTCATTGAACTATAGTCCTGACCAAAACAACTTTAGGCTCAGGACCAATAAAGTTTAACAAAAGATATTTTAAATATAAAATTTAACAGCTGGAGTTAGTTGAGTTTATCATAGGAATTAGTATATGTTTGTATATGTTTTTGTATTGAGATTCTTTAACAACACTCTTACAATACCCTAGACACTTTATGTAGCTTTCAGTCACGCTAGTCAATAAAGAATATAACTTAGAGTGAGATCGTAATGTGGTAACAAGGAAGGTACTCTGTAATACAGTTGTTCATTGTTTACCTCAGAGACCTTCACAGTTGACCTCACTCAAGTACAACTATATGCACACCATTCTTCTTAACATCAAAACACACCACAGGCTGTAATGGATCTCCAACGTTTTCTGTCTCTTGTCTTGGTGGTGCACCCTGATAGACTTTTTCCTTTCCATCTCTTGATGTTATCTTCCCACTTATAACGCTGTCTTCTCCTTGCACGTTTGCCTTCAACTCTCCCTTCTATTATGGTCTTCTGCAAGGTGTTATGCCTTTTAATGTGGCCAAAGTATTTTAACTACCGAACTTTGATCTCCCTCATTAGTACTCTTTTCATACCTAGATTTTCTAGGACCTCCTTATTTGTTTTCTTTTCTTTCCATGAAATACGCTCCATTCTTCTATATATCCACATTTCAAGAGCCTTAATTCTTTCTTACAAATGCTTATTCATCGTCCATGTTTCTACACCATACAGAAATGCAGAATATGTATAACACTTTATGATTCTCAGTTTTAATTTGTAAGATAACTGTTTAGATGTCAGTACAGTAGACATTCAAAAATCCGGCAACCTCCGGACCTGAGGAGTGCCGGATTTTTTAAAATGCCGGATTTTTTATGGTTATATATTCTGAATATATTTAACAGAAAATGACTACCTGTACACTTTATCTGCGATCGACAATGCACGATGTTTACGTTTTACACCACTTCTTTTATTTGCTGAATCCATAATGGGGCTAAACAGCAGCAAATAAATGATAAAATGAGAAGGAATGAGCAGGAATGCCTGTTAACACGTGCAAGCAAGACCCAACAGCTGCATCAAAACATAAACTGCTCCAGAAAACAGTGGCGCGCCAACGCGGTAAATTTAAAAATGCGCTCCGAAATCCATGCCGGAAATCTGAAGGAACCGGATTATCGATGGCCGGATTTTTGAATGTCAATTGTATATGTTTTATGTTGTTGAATGTAGCTTTGGCCATTCCTATTCTCTTCTTGATTTCTGTTTCACATCTGCCATCTTCTGCTATTATATGACCAAGATATACGTAGCTCTTGACTTGTTCAGGATTTTCCCATTTACGCTTATCTTTAATGTGGGCTTATTGTCTGTTTTGCTAATTATCATAGTTTTTGTTTTCTCAGTATTAATGTCGAGTCCATATTCATGACTTATACTGTTCACTTGCTTCACTAGTTCTTGTAACTCCTGTTCGCTTTCAGCTAACAACACGGTATCATCTGCATATCTAAGTGTTATGATTAAAATTCATAACGTTTATGTCGATATAATAGGCAGCTCAACAGGGCTCCTGTTTTGTATATTTTATACGGAGTCACTTATTAATAAAGGAAGTGACGTATGCCGATATGGTTTACTGGCAGACGTGAACAAATTTGAAGCAAAAGTGAGGTGATCGTCTGTAAGAGAGATGCGGCTTATGTTTGGAAGTGTGCGGACGTATGTGTTTTGAGCTCCTGCAGTATTCTGCGTTTTTCCTGAATTATTCCATCACCAGGACATCAATATACTTGGTTGAGGTGTCCCTGGCTTATTCTTGTAAGGAAATATGTGCCTATTCATAAAGATGTCCAAAGGACGATATTAACTAAAGTTTGATTGCCAATGACCAGCGTTTGATAGGGAACGGACTGGACAAATACGTACTTCTGCATCATTAAATTTGCTTAAGTCTTTTTTCTCAAATTCACCAATTTTAAGATTGCGTGATGCTCGATTTCGTTTTATCCTTAGAGTCGACGCCTCTGGTTCGGGAATAGGCGGTACACTTATGCAGGAATTCGATGATTGTCTACATCCAATTCTGTATGTCAGTCGTAAATTGACACCCACAGAAAAAAATACCACACTGTCAAGCGGGAGTTGCTCGCGGTGGTTTATTGTTTTACAAAACTGCAACGCTATCTTATTGGTGCGAAATTCGTCTTGGAGACAGATCAGAGGGCCTTGTCCTATCTTAGGACCACAAAATTTCGGAAAGAGAGGGCTGCCAGAGCATCACTTGCGCTCCAACCCTACGAATATGATATTCGTGCCATCAAAGGCAGTCAAAACGTGGTCGCGGATGTGTTATCACGTTGCGTGAAAGACTCACTGTCATCTAGCAACATTTCTAATGCAAGTTTCTTGTGAAGTTACATCAAACCTATCAACTGACTTCTCCACATGTCGACCAATGAACAGTGTACGATATGTGAACATATTTTGCTGACAATGCTTATGCTGACATGAATTTCCTGATTTATTACTACTATGTAAAGATGGGATATGAAAATATCCTGTGATAAATAACAAGACTGAGGACTATCGTAATTTTTTCATTCAAAATTGAAGCAAATCACTCAATGACTCTTTTGACAGTGCTTACAGGTATTGAACGGGTTCCCTCAGCACCTGATGATGATGAATGCTGATATCGCCAATGTCAAGTTGTACCTCGTTTTACTCAGCTCATTAAATGGATGTCTTCGACTTTATTAAAAGTTTCCATACTCGGTTATTTTAATCTTTTCGCGTATGATGTTGCATTCATTCACTTTACTAATATGATTGTCTGCCTAATTTCATCTATTTACGCTGTTATAAATTTTTATATTCTATAACGCTTTGCATTATTGCTGTTGATCAATTTTAATTAATTAATTGACAACTGATACTGGACTTGACTGATAGGTGTTATTGGACGGTGTGAGGTATGTGAGTGCATGTATTGCTACCATAATTTTTTAATATGTTGGGTACTATTAGTTATGGCGACCTCACATTGCTGTTAAAAAGGAACTTGTCCGTAGTAGACATTGGCTTTGGTCTTAACAACCACAGACCACCATTTTAGTGTTAAATTGCCTACCGTACGGCAGAAACCTGGGTGCTATGCTAGTTCTTACTTACAGTGAAATTTTATGTTACCATATTTCACTCTCGTGATGTTATACTCACACCACGAGAATAATGAAAACTTTGTTTCCATTATTTTTGCGGCGAGGGGGGGGGGGGGGGCATGTTATGATTAAAATTCATAACGTTTATGTCGATATAATAGGCAGCTCAACAAGGCTCCTTTTTTATTTTATACGGAGTCACTTATTAATAAATGAAGTGACGTCATGCCGATATGGTTTATATATATATATATATATATATATATATACACACACACAAGAGGACTGTATACTCATATATATATATATATATATATATATATATATATATATATATATATATATATATATATATATATATATATATATATATATATATATATATACCTGTAACTCTTTCTTCTTACCTTTAATGGCCAACATAATAAATGACCCAATAGCCAGAGTTTATCCATGCATTTATCTTCAAGGTCACCCATTTTCTCCTTGCACCTTTGAACTCCTGAATATAGAATAAAGAATAAACACAACGTCTCAATTGTTTATTGCATTTCTGTAATAGCTTCAGAGTGAAGAAAGCAATACATACTTTTTTAAAAACTAGCTAACATATGAAAGAGCAATGGAGAATGTCAATGGCAAAGACAAAAAAAAAACGTTCTTAGATCAAGCGAGAATACGCAGCTTGTAATGTATGGCATGTGTGAAACATTGCACTGCAGAAAATACTGTTGGTATTACACGACGCGGAAAAAACATTGCACTACTGAAAATACTGCTGGTAGTACATGACATGGAGAAAATATTGCACTGCTGAAAATACTGCTGGTAGTACGCGACGTGGACAAAATATTGCACTACTGAAAATACTGCTGGTAGTACGCGACGTGGTCAAAACATTGCACTACTGAAAATACTGTTGGTAGTACATGACATGTAAGAAACATGTTCCGACCAACATTACGTTAAATGGGCACACTTTAGAAGAAGTGAACACCTTTAAATATCTGGGGTCCACTATATGTAGTGATGGAAGATCAAGTAAAGAAATCAAGACAAGACTTGAGATGGCCTCAGCTGCCATGACAAGGCTGAATGTGATCTGAAAAAGTAACACCAGTTTTCCTGTGAAGATCAAATTATAAAAATCACTTGCATTAGCTATTCTCTTGTATCGGTGTGAGGGCTGGACACTCACTGCAGATGCGGTGCGAAGGATTCAGGCTTTCGAGTATAAATGTTATAGAAGAATTTTGCGCATTTGCTATAGAGCACATAACAAATGTCTATGTTAGAGAGAAAATAAACACGTATGCAGGCCACCAAGAACCACTTTTGTCAGTAGTGAAACGTCGAAAGCTTGGCTGATTTGGGCATGTAACTCGTCATGACTCGCTTTCGAAAACGATCCTCCAGGGGAACAGTCGAAGGTAAACGCAAAAAAAAATCCTGGGCTGATAACATCAAAGAATGGGCAGGGTACGGTTTTTCCACACTTGTACGCATTGCTGAGGATAGAGAGCAGTGGAGGACCTTGTCTGCTGATGCTTCCACCATGGCACCCTTACGACCCATGACGGGTTACGGGTTGAGATGAGATGATGAGTACATGACATGGACAAAACATTGCAGTGCTGAAAATACTGCTGGTAGTACACGACATGGACAAAATATTGTTGTGGCGAGATGGATGTTGGATAGAAAATAATAGATATAATTCCCATAAATGGAGAAGAGAACTGGTGAACTAATGAAGAAATGCCACAGGACAAGTCAGGTAGTTAACTGCACAGTTTTAAATGGTAGCTGTAGAAGAGAGCGGTGAAGTTAGCCACCTTCTCGCTAGACCAATCCTATGCTCCTATTAATAGTTGATGTGAAATACAGCCCCTAATTATTCCTACCAATGTTGAATAATTTTCTTAATTCCCACACAATAACAAAAGTTCGAACTAAATTGGAATTTAAACAAAATCAATCAATTGCGATTTATAAAATATATCTGTACATTTATTAATTAATCTAGAAAATTGGTAAAGATTGCAAATCACAAGCTGGACAAATTATATTGCATCAATGTCTTTGTTCATCATTTCGGACAATTAGTGACTTCTGGATCTTGTTTCTTCAAAGTAATGAATACTTTTTTCATTCAGGTCTTTTCACTGCAGATACTTCTCGTCATACATCGGGTGTTGATGACCAAGATATTTATTTCACTTAGACAGGTAGCCACAATGCTACTATCTGGGTAATTTGCAGAGGTGGCCCGTGAATCCCACAATGCTGTCTTTATGCTTCTTATCAGAAGCGTTTGTTGTGACTCTCTCGAATAAAACCCTTGAGACACAGTATTACAGATCTGAGCTTATCACTGCTGCAAGTCTACTCCCAACCAGGTCAGCTTTGCTTTTCTCAGCTATGTGCTGTAACTACGAGTATATGGCTTTGACAAGTGTGTCAGTTCGCTGGACGTCTTTTCAGCTATGCAATTTTGAGAGTCCAGAATTGAACTTGAGTGGGCTTATATAGCCAACCTAATCAGACAATTTCCATCTTCGAGGTCCGCGTCGGCGTTCACTTTTCTGCTTGTAACTTTCGACAGTTTTCAATGCTGTCGTGCGATTTACCCGACAAAATCCTGATTTCCTAGTCAATTAAAAAAAGATAATGATTTCCCACTGCCATAATTACATGTATCTGAGTTGCTGTTTAAATCCCAAAAAATAATTTTTCCATTCGGGACATTACTCAAAAAGTTATAGCAGAATTATACATGACATCTATGTAAGGACAACTTACCAGTACTTAAAGTGATGTTAATAATACAGGAGATCTATATAAGGACAATTTACAATTACTAAAGGTACTGATAATGATACATGAGATCTATATAAGGACAACTTACTTTTACTTAAAGTACTGATAATAATACATGAGATCTATATAAAGACAACTTCCCGTTGTTAAAAGTGTTGTTAGTAACCCATGAGATCTATATAAGGACAGCTTACTATTACTTGAGCCGCGGTAGCATAGTGGTTAGTGCACTGGCTTCCTAGCGCAGTGGTCTATGGTTCGATCCCCAGATGAGGCGGAAAAATTTTTAGGCCACAAACGGCTCCTGGGTCGACCCAGCCCCGAATGGGTACCAGAGCTACTCTGGGAAGGTTAAGGCGGCCGGCGTGATGCCGACCACATCACCCCTCGTGTGCCGACGGTCAAGATAATATGGGCCTAACACCATATTCCCAATATGCCTCAATGGGCGTGTAACGGGTTCCTTTACCTTTACCTTACTATTACTTAAAGTATTAATAATAATACATGAGATCTATGTATGGACAACTTACTGTTACTTAAAGTGATATTAATAATACATGATATCTATATATGCACAACTTACTATTACTTAAAGTGATGTGAATAATACGTGAGTTCTATATAAGGACAACTTACCATTACTTAAAGTGCTGTTAAAAATACATGAGATCTATATAGGGACAACTTTCCGTTGCTGAAAATGTTGGTAGTAATACATGAGATCTATATAAGGACAACTTACTACATGAGATCTATATAAGGACAACTTACTATTACTTAAAGTACTGATAATAATACAAGAGTCACTCAAATTGAGGGAGGTAATCGGATGCACACAAACGAATAGACGGGGATTTGGTCATGGAGACATCCGCTGGTGGTCCAAGGCATCAAGCAGGGAGCGTAGAGACATGGTAGTTCAGGAGATACGAAGAGCTGAGAATGATAAGAGGTTGCAAAAAGCAGGACAGCAGGCCCAACAAGGTCAATGGACTACATGGGAAGGAGCCCTGCAAAGGTCCCTGACATGGAATGATATATGGCAAATGGCACCTCTTAGGCTCAGCTTCGTTGTTAGATCAATGTATGACCTCCTGCCATCGGCCACAAACCTTGTGAGATGGGGAAAGTCAGATGATGAGCAGTGCCCCCTGTGCCATGGGAGGCAGATACTTGAACAAGTGCTCTCAGCTTGCAAGGTGTCATTAGGGCAAGGGCGATACACATGGCGCCATAACAAAGTGCTAAATGATCTGGCTGCGACAATAGATCTGGCAAGGATGAAGGCGAATAGCAATGTCAGGCCAAACACCGCAAACACATGCTTTCTGAGAGCAGGAAAGTCGGCACACCCAAAACCGAGTAAATCAGGTAGCAGTGTACCATCTCTCCTTGACTGTGCCAATGACTGGGAGATGGTGGTAGACCTACCTGGACGAAGGGAATATCCAGAGAGTATCAGGAAATCTCGAAGACGGCCGGATACAGTGCTGCATTCTTCATCATCGCACCAGGTTATATTGATTGAACTGACCGTGCCGTTTGAATCCAGATTGGAAGAGCAACATTTGTTCAAAGTGGCCAAGTATAGTGATCTGGCCGCAGATCTGAGACACGATGGGTTCACTGCAAGTGTCATGGCTTTTGAGGTGGGTGCAAGAGGGCTCGTGGCTGCATCAGTGTATGATTTATTGAAACTGTTGGGGCTGAGGGGACAGTCGAGAACAAGGGCACTAAAGAGGCTTAGTGAAACTGCGGAAAAGGGATCATGCTGGCTGTGGAACAACCGCAATGGGCTATGGAACTCGGGACAGTAAACTCTGCGGTACAGGAAACATCAGGAATTTGTCTAAGTCCGCAATATGTTGAGTTTTTCGTTGTGCTGGTGAAAGGGCTGTGACTGACAGGCAACACGCGGCGTATATTATAAGAGGTGTTGGGCACAGAATTACAGTTGCTAGCGCGCAGTGGCTAGCCTCGTCGTCTTCGTGCAGGTGTATCAGTGTCTGTCCCTAGTCGTGGTGTGCGGCGGAACGAACGGAATAATTTGTCTTCTCTTTGGTTACTTGCACAGTTCCTCCACGGCTGGCGGAGTTGTGGAATTTAAAGTTGCTACCAAAGTGAAATGGGTTCATTTTCGATACAAGACAACAGGAGGCTGAGACACTTGGGAGTCATGACCCAAGTGGGCCCGCTCTCCTTAGAGTGTAAAGGAGTAAAGGGCCGAAACACTTGTTCGACGGGGGGACTCCTTCTAGTTATCAGATTGCCTCTTGTTGTATTGCTCTGTATAGAGTTTCCTATCATCATCATGAGATCTATGTAAGGACAACTTACTGTTACTTAAAGTGATGTTAATAATACATGAGAGCTATATATGGACAACTTACTATTACTTAAAGTGATGTGAATAATACGTGAGATCTATATAAGAACAACTTACCATTACTTATGGTGCTGTTAATGATACATGAGATCTTCTGAGGGACAACTTCCCGTTGCTAAAAGTGTTGTTAGTAATACATGAGATCTATACAAGGACAACTTACCATTACTTAAAGTGCTGTTAATAATACATGACATTGTAGTGGGTTTGATGGTATTGTATGATGGTGATAGTACTACGTGTGATGCATGAGGTCAGCTGTGAAGGCTCTTGAGATAATATGTATCTGTGAATTGTCAGAAGGCCCTTCTCGCTACCACTACGACCTCACACTTATCTTTTTTTTTAAATGAATGTGGCTACGTTAAAATCTAGGGTAATGAATGTATTGTGTTGTATTGACATATACAAACACACACACACAGATATTAAATAATATAATATTATCAATAAAATTTAGAACACAATGAACTAAATTCAGCTGGTGAAATTTTAGAAAGTAAATCTTTTTTAAATTTATTTGTTCTGGACCAAGGTTTTATTTTGGCCAGAACATATGAAAGATTTTGGAATTTATGAGTGAATGGCATGAATAAATGGCATGATAAATAAAAGGTGTGTACGTATATAATTTTCACGAGTAGTTATTATTTCTACAGTTCATAGTTTTATTTTCCCTGGGAGAACGATGAATAGATGTGCTGTTGGGGTGGCTTCATCCCTCCCTGTCTAAGCCTACCAAACATTGTCCATTAATGATGGAAGGAAATGGGATGTTTTAGTAGTAATTCACTTTGGGTGCTATGTCTATGAAGTTGGTGTAAATCCAGCAGACCAGCCTGCTTACGTAACTTTGAAAGAGTAGTTCTGGTGCTGGAATCTGGTGGCCCCACCTCTCCGTGCTTGGGGGCAATATATCGGGTGGCCCCACCTCTCCGGGCTTGGGGCAATACAAGGCTGTTCTGCCGAGATGCGACACTGCACGGGTCCTCACTGTCAATTATCTACCCAGCATTTGACACCGCCTTTTGGTGTCAACATAAAAAACTCACAGCTCTGAAATAAAGTATTGGTTTAGGTTCAGAACCTTACCTAAGGAGCCACTTCTACACGTAACAATTTACAACAACACCATTTAGACAGGGTCAGATCTCTCTGACCATACAACACATCTTACCAAGTTGGTTTCCCATAGGATAAGTTCTCCCAGAATATATATTCAGAAATATGTTCATTAACTTCTTGCCCTAGGATAGGATAGGTGATATGTTCCACTGATCTCAACACTTGATCTGTCCTTCCTAATCCTTGCTGGAGTTTATATATATTGTTTGTCCCTAGACCCTGAACTAGGGCGGGGGGTCTAGAGCAAATCCTTACTTGTTTGTAAGGCTAGATTTCGATATGGCAGTATCAAATCACTCGAACATTAAACAATATTCAAAATATACAAAGAAATAATTTCAATCTTACCAGATTATGAATAAAGAACACAGAAATGCTAGCAAAACTCAGCTGAGCTGCTGGCTATAGTATGGCGTCCCTGAACTTATTTCTATTTACTTCATTTGAAATCACCACACTTAAAATTTACTGTGTCTATCACTGGACAACTATTGAGGAATAGCAAAAAAGCTCGTCTGAGCGCGGATAATATGATTGTCTGTGGCCAATCAATGCCTTGGTTTTTTTTTAAAATTCAAATTTCCTACACTAAAGTCATTTCAGTCATGCTTCAGTCAAGTATGGATTTTTATCTGTTAGTCCGTCCGTCTCTACTTGCGTTTTCACAAAAACGTACTTGGTTTTTGAACCAACCTATCCGTCCCCTCTACAAATTTGCCTGAAAAGTTATTTTTAGCCACAGCTCCCACCAATGTCCCTTCTCTTTCATTCTAAAATTCAAATAAAAGGCTTGGTATCGCAAAAGCGTCCAATAAATGACTGTGGCGTATCATATCCAAGGTCCCTTCTGTCGAATTCCTTACTTTATGTCAACTTGGGGGGGGGGGGGGGGGACGTGACTTTTCCTCCTTGCCCCACCAATTTGCGTCCATTAACCTCGCTAGTTCAAGTATGCGTTCAGTCAGATTTTTTGTCTTTTGATCCTCGTTCCGTTTTGCCTTCAAGTCTAACACCTGATGACCCGCGGCGCGGGCGATCATGTATTCCAGCAGCTTACGCATTGGTTTTTTATCCCTACGTTGTATCATTGGAGATATTTTGACGTTGTATCACTGTTAATTTTTACGACACATCTCCCCACCTGAAAACATGCCTACGGCAAGTTCTAAAACCAGTGATACACATAGACAAAATCTCTCCTTACGCCTGCCATTACTCTAATTTTGATCACAGGGGTGCCGACTGAGGAAATCTGCACCGACATTCAATTTACCTGGGATATATTGGATACTAAACTGATAAGGTTGAAGCAATAAAGACCACCGCAGCAATCTTGCGTTTTCATGCTTAGCCTGAGATAAGAATACGAGAGGCTGATGATCCGTCTCGACCACAAAAGTCCTACCATACAGATAGATTTGAAACTTCTTTATTGCTCAGATTAACGCTAAACATTCTTTTTCGCTTGTGGAGTATCCTTGTTCCGCCTTATTCAATTTGCGGCTTGCATAAGCGACTGGTTTCAGTTCCCCATCAGGTGAAGATGACCTTTGCAACAATGCCCCTCCGAGTCCTACATTACTTGCATCGGTTCTTAAGACAAAGTCCTGTGTCAAATCAGGCAGTTTGAGAATAGGCTTGCTAGTGAGTTTTTCCTTTTACTCTTGGAACGCTAGTTCACATTGTGCAGTCCAAATAATTTTATCTGGAAGTCCCTTGCGAGTCAGATCAGTCAGAGGAGCACAAATAGCGTTAAAATTTTTGATGTATTTCTGATAAAATCCGCATAACGACACGAATGATCGCACGTCCTTTTTTGTTTGTGGCCTAGGTGCTCTCTGCAGTTTTTCCAAATTCTTAGGATCAGGGGTCATGTTACCCTGATATACAGTGTGTCCCAAGAATTCCAACTCTTTGCATCCAATACAACATTTTGTTGGCCTAGCAGTTAAGTTCGCCTCCCTAAGTCTATTAAATAACATCTCTAGAGCTTCAATGTGTTCTTCAAATGTCTCTGTGGCGACGAGAATATCATCCATGAAATTCGTGATACATGGGTTATTCAGGGGATCCAACAATTTGCGCATCATCCTTGAAAATACACTCGGAGCATTTTTCAGTCCGAATGGTAGCATATTGAATTCATAATGTCCATCCGAAGTGCTAAAAGCCAAATAAGGTCTCACTTCAGGCTTCACTGGGATCTGGTAATAGCCTTTACTAAGATCCACCTTTGAAAGTATTTTGCCTTGTTCAGTCTGGCAAATAACTGTTTTGTGTCTGGTAATGGATCCACTTGTCCTTCCGTGACAGCATTCAGTTTCCTATAATCTATGCACAGTCTGTGTTCCCCAGACGGTTTTCTCAACAAAACGACACTAGAACTAAAAGATGATTCACTGTGCGAAATAATCCCCTCCTTCAACAAATAATCTATTTCTTCCTTCAATGCCTTCGCCTTCGCGAACGGAATAGAATAGGCTCTCATACAGATTGGGTTTGAGTCTACCAGTTTCATGTCATACTGTAGCAAATTTGTATGGCCTGGTTTATCTGTTAATACATCTGTATGTTCCTCCAAAACCTTTTGAACTCTCTCCCTCTGGTTTTTAGTCAGGTGCTTACTGACTTTTACCTGTGCTGCTGTTTCACAAGGATGTAATGGGTATTCGTGTGAGGTGAGTGGTTCCTTTTGCATTTGAGTTGCGATAGCTAAGGTCAGTAAGGGGGTGCTTTCCTGGAGTGGTCTGTCCAGATACTTCTTTAACAGGTTTACATGATAAACTTTCTCCTTCCCCTTTTTGTCAATTTTATAGTTTGTTCTAGACACCTTCTCTAGAACCGTATATGGACCTTGCCATCCAATTTGTAATTTATTCTGGCTACCGGGTAGTAGAAGCAGCACCTTCTCTCCGACTGCCAGTTCTCTGTCCTTTGCCTTCCTATTAAAATATGCTGCATGTTTCTTCCTGGCTTGTTTAAAATTATCATTTGCCAGTTTCCATCCAGCTTTCAAACGAGTGGTCAGTTCGTTCACGTATTGATAAGATGAGGTAACAGTCTCTTCCGCCTTCTCATCTGTCCAGGTCCTTAATAGAGCTTCTAATGGACCTTTTATTGGCCTCCCAAATAGCAGAGTTGCGGGAGCCATCCCGGTTGAACTATGTGGTACCTCCCGGTACGCAAACAATGCGGCGGGCAGGAATTGATCCCACAGATCCGGTTTTTCGTGTGCCAGCTTTCTCAGGATAGAAATGAGAGTCCCGTTGAACCTCTCTACCTGGCCGTTCCCTTGCGGATGGTACGGACTACAATGAAAGTGTCTGGCTTGAAATAGCTTAAAAACTTCTTCCGTTAGTTTCCCCTTGAACTGAGAACCATTATCCGTCAAGATTTGATGCGGGAATCCTAATCGGGTAAATATTGTAAGTAGTGCCTCTGCTACATGTTTTGAATCAATTGACGGCAGGGCTACCGCCTCTCCCCACATAGAACAAGTGTCCACCAGAGTAAGGATGTAACTGTTCCTCCTCTTGGTCCGAGTGAGGGTCCTACAATATCCACTGCAACCCTCTCAAAAGGTGTTCCCACTATGGGCATTTCCCCTAGAGTTGCAGGAGCAGTCCAGTGCTTTGGAGCTACCCTTTGACATTCAGGGCAGGATTTGACATATCTTTTTATATCCTCCGTTATCCCTGGCCAGAAGTAATGACAAGCTATACGCTGTCCTGTGGCGCTGATCCCCATGTGACCACTGAAGGGAATCGCATGCCCGAGTTCCATCACTTTATCTCTATATGAAGTGGGAAGAACCAGCTGGTTGTGACCATTTGTTCCAGTTCCGGCCTTCCTGTATAATAGTTTGTTCTTCATGAAATATTCTCCCTTGCTCGGAGGTGTGTGGCATTTGGGCAATTTTTTAAAACATGGCTTGAGTGTCCTATCCTCAGCCTGCGCCTTTCTCATCTCCTCTGGATGAGCATTTATAGGTTCACCTTCTTCCTCCTTCTTCTGTGACCTGGTCTGCACTGTCGCCATGATCACAGGTTTCTCGGGATTCCCCAAGAAGACGTATCTACACCCCAATATCAGAGGGTAGATTGGTTCATCTATCACTGCTGCTCTGATTTCTCCTTCCACATAGCGAGTTTTCACCGTTATCCTTGCGATGGGAAGTGTCATGAGTGGTATGTCCTTAGTCGCCCCTTGTATTTCCACTGTTTCTGTGGTATACTGACTTGGGTCCACTAGGCTAGACTTCACAACTGAATCATAATCCAAACCTGTATCATAAAGGCACCTTATAGTGACCCCATTACAAATAACATCCTCACAAACTGGGGGGTGATAAGGTTCCTGTTGTCCATTAGGATTAACCTTTAATCTTTGCGTCCCCGACTTCATTGCAGCAATGTTTGAAGGTTTCCTTCTACAAAATTCGGTGTTATGGTTATATTTCTTGCACCATTTACACCATCTTTTCCCTTGGTTCAACGGTTTTCTTTCATTGAACTTTTGGTCATTGAACTGTGAGTTTCTGTCGCGATAGTCATTTCTTGGCCGCTCAAAGTTTGTCCTACCTTTATTTCCCTGCTCTCTATTATCAAATTTATTAAATTGCTGTGGAGCTTTAAAATTATCTATGTGCTTCTTTTTAGCACCACTTACCTCTGCCTGGGCTGCCTGATACCTCTCAGCGACATTTAAAACCTCCCCCAACTTCTCTGCACCTTGTTCCATGAGAAATTTTCTCATGTCTGGAGCCATGGACTCTCTCAATTGCTCAATCATGATCATTTCTTTAAGATCTTGGGTCTTCTCCAGAGCAGTCCATTTCTCCAAATAGGTTTCTAGTCTGGCAGAGAATTGGTGGTATGTCTCCCCAGACAACAATTTGGCATTTCTAAATTACTTACGATAAAATTCCCCATTTTTTTCGTACCTCAATAACAAAGCCTGCTTTAAAATTTCATAATTCTCCTGGTCTTCTCTGTGCATTTTTGCAAAGACTTCGTAAGAAGTACCTCTCAGTCCCTGTGATAGCTTTAAACTCCACCTCTCTCTCTCTCTAACCCATATGTAGTAGCTAATAACTCAAAACGTCCTAGGTACCCCTCTATGTCATCGTCTTTTTCAACAAAATGGTCTAAATGAAACCCCATAGCTGAGTTTGAGGCTCCCAGACTGGGCGTAGCATCTGAGGCAAAAGGGCTGGCACCATTTTCAGGGCCGGGCCTTGTAGCTCCAGCTCCCTTAGTCGTAATTCGTGCTCCCTTTGCAACCTTCTATCTTCTGCCTCCCTTTCGGCTTTTTTATCTTCTGCCTCCCTTTGCAACTTTCTATCTTCTGCCTCCCTTTCGGCAGTCAATCTTTTTTCTGCTGCCTCTAATGCCTTTGCCTCTTTGTCAGCCTCAATCTGCAACCTCTTAGTCTCAGCCTCAATCTGTAACCTCTTAGTCTCAGCCAACCGTTCGGACTCTAATTTTCTTTCAGCCTCTTTTTCTAATCTCCTTTCTTCCCGTTCAATATATTTATCACATTCAGTCGTTACATGTTGAATTAAAATCTGACCATCCATTCCCATCTCCTTTGCCGACAGCACAGCAGCTGATCGGAATTTTGCCAGCTCCGCCATACTTTTTAGACAATATAATAATATACAAGATAAATCTCTAACCACTAAAATACTTCTACTTACTATAGTCTAACTAATTCTAATTAATTAATTAACTAATTACTGGCTGTGAAGATTCACCAACTTTTATCTGCAGGGACACTTTTACTTTTAAGGGAATTTTACAATTTTGTTCCCCTAATTTTATTTCTCCCACCAGGAGATCCTAATATACTTAATGGGCTAATTATCCCGGGACAAAGAGACCCCAATATATGTAGTGGGTTTGATGGTATTGTATGATGGTGATAGTACTACGTGTGATGCATGAGGTCAGCTGTGAAGGCTCCTGAGATAATATGTATCTGTGAATTGTCAGAAGGCCCTTCTCGCTACCACTACGACCTCACACTTATCTTTTTTTTTAATGAATGTGGCTACGTTAAAATCTAGGGTACTGAATGTATTGTGTTGTATTGACATATACAAACACACACACACAGATATTAAATAATATAATATTATCAATAAAATTTAGAACACAATGAACTAAATTCAGCTGGTGAAATTTTAGAAAGTAAATCTTTTTAAAATTTATTTGTTCTGGACCAAGGTTTTATTTTGGCCAGAACATATGAAAGATTTTGGAATTTATGAGTGAATGGCATGAATAAATGGCATGATAAATAAAAGGTGTGTACGTATATAATTTTCACGAGTAGTTATTATTTCTACAGTTCATAGTTTTATTTTCCCTGGGAGAACGATGAATAGATGTGCTGTTGGGGTGGCTTCATCCCTCCCTGTCTAAGCCTACCAAACATTGTCCATTAATGATGGAAGGAAATGGGATGTTTTAGTAGTAATTCACTTTGGGTGCTATGTCTATGAAGTTGGTGTAAATCCAGCAGACCAGCCTGCTTACGTAACTTTGAAAGAGTAGTTCTGGTGCTGGAATCTGGTGGCCCCACCTCTCCGTGCTTGGGGGCAATATATCGGGTGGCCCCACCTCTCCGGGCTTGGGGCAATACAAGGCTGTTCTGCCGAGATGCGACACTGCACGGGTCCTCACTGTCAATTATCTACCCAGCATTTGACACCGCCTTTTGGTGTCAACATAAAAAACTCACAGCTCTGAAATAAAGTATTGGTTTAGGTTCAGAACCTTACCTAAGGAGCCACTTCTACACGTAACAATTTACAACAACACCATTTAGACAGGGTCAGATCTCTCTGACCATACAACACATCTTACCAAGTTGGTTTCCCATAGGATAAGTTATCCCAGACTACATATTCAGAAATATGTTTATTAACTTCTTGCCCTAGGATAGGATAGGTGATATGTTCCACTGATCTCAACACTTGATCTGTCCTTCCTAATCCTTGCTGGAGTTTATATATATTGTTTGTCCCTAGACCCTGAACTAGGGCGGGGGGTCTAGAGCAAATCCTTACTTGTTTGTAAGGCTAGATTTCGATATGGCAGTATCAAATCACTCGAACATTAAACAATATTCAAAATATACAAAGAAATAATTTCAATCTTACCAGATTATGAATAAAGAACACAGAAATGCTAGCAAAACTCAGCTGAGCTGCTGGCTATAGTATGGCGTCCCTGAACTTATTTCTATTTACTTCATTTGAAATCACCACACTTAAAATTTACTGTGTCTATCACTGGACAACTATTGAGGAATGGCAAAAAAGCTCGTCTGAGCGCGGATAATATGATTGTCTGTGGCCAATCAATGCCTTGGTTTTTTTTTTTAATTCAAATTTCCTACACTAAAGTCATTTCAGTCATGCTTCAGTCAAGTATGGATTTTTATCTGTTAGTCCGTCCGTCTCTACTTGCGTTTTCACAAAAACGTACTTGGTTTTTGAACCAACCTATCCGTCCCCTCTACAAATTTGCCTGAAAAGTTATTTTTAGCCACATCTCCCACCAATGTCCCTTCTCTTTCATTCTAACTAGATTTGGACACTTGAGTATCAAGGTCGCGGTTTTTGTGCAAATTAGTGACATGTTTGATTCAATGCAGTCTTTCGCTGATGTGAACAACGCAGTCTTTTGTCATTATCTTCATTATTATCTATCCGTCTGTATAAATAAAAGCATATTATTTCACTGCTCAGAATGGGCCATCCGGCCAGCTAATTTTTATGTTCCTAACATTAATATTAAGAAAAAGTTACTTTTTGAATTTTGTAATCTTTCAAGCATCTGCGTTTGCCGCTGAATTCAAATAAAAGGCTTGGTATCGCAAAAGCGTCCAATAAATGACTGTGGCGTATCATATCCAAGGTCCCTTCTGTCGAATTCCTTACTTTATGTCAACTTGGGGGGGGGGGGAGGGGGGGGGGGGGGGGTGGGGGGGGGGGGGGGGGGGGGGGGGGGGGGGGGGTGGGGGGGGCGGGGGGGGGGCGGGGGGGGGGGGACGTGACTTTTCCTCCTTGCCCCACCAATTTGCGTCCATTAACCTCGCTAGTTCAAGTATGCGTTCAGTCAGATTTTTTGTCTTTTGATCCTCGTTCCGTTTTGCCTTCAAGTCTAACACCTGATGACCCGCGGCGCGGGCGATCATGTATTCCAGCAGCTTACGCATTGGTTTTTTATCTCTACGTTGTATCATTGGAGATATTTTGACGTTGTATCACTGTTAATTTTTACGACAGACATATATATATACATATATAAGGAAACTTACCATTGCTAAAAGTACTCTGGCAACGAAGATCCAGTTTTTTCTCCCATTCCTTCTCAACTTTTATCCCTGAAGAAATAAGACGGGAAGTATTTAGAACCATCATTGAGTTTCTGAGATTGATTGGAGCCACATACATTCTCTCTTATATAAATCAGACGGTTTGTGTGGCTCCCGGAGGAGGGGGAAGGGGGGTCACTGATGAGAGAAAGAAAGAGGAGGATTACTGCTCCCTCGGGCATGTTAATTAGTTCATGAAATTTTCAGCGCTGATCGAAAAAGCGCTAAACGAAAATTTATTTCCCATAAAACTTTATAGAAAAACATAGAAAACTCTATAAAGATTAAGCAAAGGTGATACAAAACAAAAAAGTAAATAGTTAACATTTTAAATTTAATATAATTATCAAACATATTTAACACACACAAAATATTATGTATGTACTGTGTTTACACAAAACAATATTTTTAAAAATATTATAGGACTTTAATCACAACTGCGTCTGTCGCTTGTGAGGCTACATTTGTCACATTGGTACTGTCTTCATCTTCAGACCACTGGTTAGCGGAAGGTTTTGTAGGTGTTCATAAAGTCTTTCTGGCTCCAGATATAGAATGCACGACTACTTGGCCAATGGGGCAGAAGATTTGGATGAGACTTTAAAAAAAGCTTGCTTTGTTTGGCCACTTTTTTCTCTTCAAGAAGCGTCTTGTAGCAATTAAGATTTTGTTATGGTGCTGTTAATGATACATGAGATCTATATAGGGCCAACTTCCCGTTACTAAAAGTGTTGTTAGTAATACATGAGATCTATACAAGGACAACTTACCATTACTTAAAGTAATGTTAATAATACATTTGCATTCTGTTTTACAGTCATGCTCATTACGCTAGTAATACCCATGCTTATTGGCTCTCCCACCAACCTGATTGAACTTGAAAGTCTCCAACGGAATGTTGCGCACAGCGTAAGGTCGAATTTTTAAAGCGTATAACGGGCATATGGCTTAACATAGAAACAGCGTTATATCGAAAAAGCGTTAATGGAACAGCGTAAGTCAGGGTGATTAGTGTATATGCGGTTTAAGAGAAGACGACAAAAGATATAGCAAACACGTTGAAAGAAAAAAAATAGACAAAGAGAAAAACAGATGAAAAGGTTAAAAAAAAGTAACACGGACAAATGTAACACTAAACTGAAGTAGTCTCATTCAGTCATAACTGACAACGGAAACTGGTGCACCCTTGCTATGATAGCTCTGAGCTGTTTTTTTAATTTTTTTTGCGTGGTGCTCCTTTCTGCGTGTTCTTTTTTCTTCTGCTTGTTGTAAGAGCATATTTTCGCCCTAGCTAAGGTGTTGCCGTAGCAGCATCGCGACTTGGTGCGAAGGCAGCTTTGTCCTCCCAGGTTGCTTAACTTATGTCCATTGCCTTCATGTCTCTCTTGCATACATCTTCAACCTCAGCAGCGGTTGCTCGGACTGTTCTTTTGCCATCTGCTTTTATTTATTATGAAATCCCAACATCCGATAACGATAGTTAGGTACCAGGTAAAGAGGTCTACTTAGATAGCAAGCAAATACAATTATTAAGGAAGTCCATCGACCTATACATACAAACAGAAGGTTAACTTTTAGCGATAATGATATCGTAGGTTAACTTTTAGTGATAATGATACGGTAGGTTAACTTTTAGTGATAATGATATCGTAGCTTAACTTTTAGCGATAATGATATCATAGGTTAACTTTTAGTGATAATGATATCGTAGGTTAACTTTTAGTGATAATGATACGGTAGGTTAACTTTTAGTGATAATGATACAGTAGGTTAACTTTTACTGATAATGGTAGCCAAAAGAAGAGGGGAAATAACCAAGAAAATCAGAGCGCATTTCCTAGTCAGTAAACGTGATTCAGGTAAATGAGTCACAAAATGGGGGGTTTAAGAAATGTGCTGGACAAAGACCACAGTTATGAGAATAAATGCATCTGGTAAGAACAACAACAACAAAAATAAAAAAAGGAGGGAGGTAAAGGACCCTGTTACACGCCCATTGAGGCATATTGGGAATACGGTGTTAGGCCCATATTTTCTTGACCATCGGCACACTAGGGGTGATGTGATCAACATCACGCCGGCCGCCTTAACCTTCCCAGAGTTGTTCTGGTACCCATGAGGCCGAGTCGACCCCAGAGCCGTTTGCGGTCTAAAAAAATCAAACTTCAACTGGGGGATCGAACCATGGACTTCCGAGCTAGAAAGCCCATGCACTAATTACTTCAAGGTAATATAAGAGAATAAAAAGATTACACTTAAATAAACACCCCTACTAGATGTAGTATCGTACATTATCTTGGCAGTGTCGTCCAGTTAGGTTTGAAAGTTTTTTATGGTCCCGCCTGAGTAGAGTGGATGGTGATAAGTACGTGAGAAATAGATTTCACGGGTGAATAGTTTAAGAAGATCTGTCTCTGGAATGACTAAGTTTCTCGAGTCCAGCCGATCTATACGACTGTAATTTAGTACAAGACAATCTTTCCCTCCTCATATATGTAAATATATGTTTAACTACACACACACACACACACACACACACACACACACACACACACACACACACACACACACACACACACACACACAGCTATGTGACGACAAGACACACAAACGTGAAAAACTAAGGTAAATTGGGTATGGGTCTGATCAACACACAAAGTTAATTTTCTTTTGTTGTTTATTATAATTAAACTTGACAACACCGAATATCTAAAGAAAGATCAAATAAAATCAGATTTACATACATAGGAAATAACAGAATAACTGTGGCCTCACCCTCTTGAGAAAAGAACCCAAAAAGTTAATAACCCAAAGGTCAAAGGTTAGCACTATGTTACAGAATAGACAGTAAAGAAAAAAAAAATCTTACTATATATATTACCCAGTAAAGTAAACAAGTTTAAGCAGAATCAAAGATGATACAATTTTCCTGTAACAAAGAAAAATATTCACTCTCTCTGTCATACGTGGCCACACAATCACTCCTTACCTACTCTTGGTGATATCTCTTGGAAATACAATTATCCTGAATATAATATGTCCTGTGTTTTTATCTTCCAAATTGGCCCCGGTCCATCCCCTAGCCAATTAAGATTTACGAGGTGGACGCCTAATTTGGTGGTTTATTCTTGGATGAACAAATGTCACTTCGAAAAGTTAGTGTACAAACCGAGATCTTGGATTCACAGTAAAACAGAGGAAAATACTTCCAGTATTGGGAAACATCTGGTTGCTAAAACTGTTACAATTGATAAATGATGGCAATCCTATCAGCTGGCTCTGTGGTGAGTGCCGATTCTGAAACAGCGTAACTCTTCTGAATAAAATCCACTTGGATACGACTGTCAAAAGTCGGGAGAAATGTTATTGGTTTCACAACCCAGTGGGCTGATAAAAATTGAACAAATTATTTCTGGGTTATATAAGTCCAGTTAAATTTACCATTTAAAATGTTACTTTGTCTCTTTGGCCAATCCTGTTCACAAATGAATTTGGGGACGCGTAAGCTAAGAAAAAGACAACCTTAATCAATCAGTAAATGAAGAAAAAAGACCGCTGGTCACCCTTGATAAGGTCTGCTAGGAATAAAGAAACATTATGGGAAAATGCTACTATTATATATCTACATTTATGCACACCGATGGGACAAAGACGATCTCTTATCTACTCCCTCAGTCATGATTAAAGTAAACCGGCACAGGTGTCTTTAGCCTATCGTATCGCGCGTCGCTTAGCGAGTGCAGGTTTGGTTGAGGTATGCAGCCTTTCCCCTCCTGCCCCCCGGTCAACGATCAGCGTACAATGTCAATTATTATTTAATTGTCCATACGCGCACTTACATAAATATCGCTTGTCATTAATAGCTAGTAAATTGTCGGCGCCTGTTTGTCATCGTATGGTATTAAATAATAGTCACTTACTATAAATACAGAAAATGAAATATACCGTGAATTCTATTGTCCCTATCAGTCGCGCCTAGCATATTAATTTGTCAACTAAAACCGTCTCTTCTTGAGTGAGAAAGCGGGTGGTAAAATTAACATTAAACTGAACAACTGGCAAAAAAATAGCTACGCGCTATTATTTCCCTGGTCTTAACGCTAGAAAATCACAGTGAATTATAATGGTAAAAGCTTTAACACTTTAACACTTAAGCACTAATTTGTATTACCAGAAAATCAGAATGAAATCCCCACGAATGCTATTAACACATATTCCACAATGGTTCTAGACTACTTGTTTAGACTATCCGAAAAATTCTGAGTGACAACTGATAGCTGGTTTAGGAAGACACAGTTTATATATCATCATGGTTATATGATCTCTAGAGGATGCTACTTTTAACGTTATCATGTGTATCGAGAGAATCAGAAACCTAAGTTCCCCAGATAAAAGGCTTTCACGGTCGCTCTGTCGGGCGTTGCTAATCGACATCAGAGACTTAAAACCGTGTAACGGGTTCTCGTAGATTTTGCCCGCTTCTGGAGATCAAAGAACTCGGAGTTTCCCTCTATGAACGAACATCAAAGGGTACTCGGGGAAATATTTTTTCCCGATCGTCTACTTCAAAAAGATCCGGTGTTTTTCCACGTGCGGTCTGTTAGGTATCTGATGATAGACAGATCAGCTCGCGTGAGAAACTTGATAGACGAACCTGATTCACTCCCTGTTATGGCTGGCAGGTCGCGAAAGCTAGTAAACAACTTCGTTTGTTTATGTTCAAGGAAAAGAGGCGTAGATTAAAAAGTGAGGAAACACAGGCTGTAAATGCATGGTTTTGCTAGCAAATCATAGAACGCTACGAGGTCACGAAAGACTGTCAGATACTGTAGGCTATATTTCCATTATACGTCACAGGCAGCAATATTGATACAGGTAATCACAAATATAGTGATCTCAAATTAAGGCTGCAAAAGGCAAGAGGAATATTTATTACATTCAAGGTGCTTACAAATTATGAAGATAATAACTTCCACCATAAAAATGGAGATTGATGCAGTTACTGAAGCCTTGAGGTGGGTAACTGAAACTTCAGTAACAAAGGTAGTCATTGTGTCAGATTCTCAGTCCATTCTTCGAAAGGTTCAAAATGGTCGGCTAAGTCATGAATGGAAAACCTCCATAGAAGCTTCGAATCTACAGGAGTTGGTGTGGATCTACTGTCCTGTTTATGCAGGGGTACGCGGTAATGAGAGAGCTGACAGACTAGCGTCAAGAGCACTAACAGTGGGGACACTGAATATGGATAAGGAAGAAATACTGAGAACGATTAATGATGATCTGTTAGAGAATGGCACTGCAATAGATGAACCATCACGGTTAAGACTATTGGAATTAGGCATCAAACGTCAGGCTAGCAGAGATGGACGTATGAGAGGATGCGTCCGTCGTGTTTATAACCAGCGAGCTACAGTAACAATTAGCATTTACACTCTTCGACATATACGGGGAGAAACTGAGCACCTATGGGTTTTCCCGGAGTGCAATAATGTCGATTTTGTTCAACAATAACAATAACAAATTATGTATACATATATGAATGCTTATAAGTCAATTATCATTTAGGACAGAACTATGCCATTTTCACATTTAAAGCCACAAATGTTCAGAATGTATATCGCTAGCAACAATGCTTTGTTCACAAGTAGGAGAAATTGACTGGCATTCTGTATTGTTACTAACTGAATAGTGAAAGATGCAATTTTAATGCAATGCCTCAGGTCTTCAAGTGTGCACGTGTTGAGATGTACCCTACCTTGTATAGAATACTTCACAAGTGATAATCGAAAAGCATAATCATTTGTTAACTAGCATTATTCTGCTACATTCTTGCTAAATAGCGAAAAGCCATCTCAAATTATGAGTGAGTTATAATGCATACATAATTTTGAAACACCCTGATTTTGAAAAAAAAACCCAGAAAACAAATCTAACTAACAAAGTAAGAGAGAAAGAGAGAGAGAGAGAGAGAGAGAGAGAGAGTGTGTGTGTGTGTGTGTGTAAGAGAGAATCTTCAACTTAAACGTCAAATCATTTCTGTTGCATGGCTTCGAAACACAAGACACTAAAGACTTTCCTATATGAATGCTTGCGTATACTAACAGGATTTAAATGGTATGACATGATCATCAGGCGATGAGAAAACTCCTCTGACGACTACGAGTCACCTTGAAGAAACTCATCGCATGATCAGTCCTTGTTGAGGAGTCCTCAAGGTAAGAGAGGTGGAAAGAAACATAAATACGCGCGTAGAAGAGAAATGGAGACATAAATCAAAGGGATAACGAAGAAATGGAACTACTTCCAGCTGATTGCACATGTCAGGAGGATTTTCTTGAATTTGCTAAGACCAAAAGGGGGACAAAGAATAGTAACACTATAACCTACTATACATGTCGTAAGAAGCGGTCAAGGAGGTTTGGGCATGGGTCACAATAAGTTCAACAAACAACATGGACATATTTATGCTCCATAGCGAGCCTAAGTATCCTGATGATAAATAAGACTAAAAAAAAGTTGCATATTTGAACAGTCTGCTCCATAATGACACTTACCAGCATCTTTTTGGTCCTTGTTTGTTTTATAGTCAGCCTCAATTTTATCTACCACGCTGTCTCTGACGTTGGCGCCTTTCTCAGCTTCCTTAATGTCTTTTTCCATGTTTTTGTTCTCTTGTTCATTATTCTCGATTTCCTTACGCAAAGGACTGAATGCCTTTTTGATTGTTCTGGAGGCCTGAATAAAAGAGGAGTTTTCGACTGAGATCCGTCACATTTATCATTATCTCTATCATCACGGCGGTTGCTACCCTCACAACCATCACCACCATCATTATCTCTATCATCACGGCGGTTCCTACCCTCACAACCATCACCACCATCATTATCTCTATCATTACGGCGGTTCCTACCCTCACAACCATCACCACCATCATTATCTCTATCATCATGGCGGTTCCTACCCTCACAACCATCACCACCTTCATTATCTCTATCATCACGGCGGTTCCTACCCTTACAACCATCACCACCATCATTATCTCTATCATCACGGCGGTTCCTACCCTCACAACCATCACCACCATCATTATCTCTATCATCACGGTGGTTGCTACCCTCACAACCATCACCACCATCATTATCTCTATCATCACGGCGGTTCCTACCCTCACAACCATCACCACCATAATTATCTCTACCATCACGGCGGTTCCTACCCTCACAACCATCACCACCATCATTATCTTTATCATCACGGCGGTTCCTACCCTCACAACCATCACCACCATCATTATCTCTATCATTACGGCGGTTCCTACCCTCACAACCATCACCACCATCATTATCTCTATCATCACGGCGGTTCCTACCCTCACAACCATCACCACCTTCATTATCTCTATCATCACGGCGGTTCCTACCCTCACAACCATCACCACCATCATTATCTCTATCATCACGGCGGTTCCTACCCTCACAACCATCACCACCATCATTATCTCTATCATCACGGTGGTTGCTACCATCACAACCATCACCACCATCATTATCTCTATCATCACGGCGGTTCCTACCCTCACAACCATCACCACCATCATTATCTCTATCATCACGGCGGTTCCTACCCTCACAACCATCACCACCATCATTATCTCTATCATCACGGCGGTTCCTACCCTCACAACCATCACCACCATCATTATCTCTATCATCACGGCGGTTCCTACCCTCACAACCATCACCACCATCATTATCTCTATCATCACGGCGGTTCCTACCCTCACAACCATCACCACCATCATTATCTCTATCATCACGGCGGTTGCTACCATCACCACCATCATTATAGTCATCATTCTTCTTCTTGGATCCTTAGCCCTGACTGACAAAGCAGTCAGTGGCCATCACGCCTGGTGCCGTCTTAAAGGGCAGCAACAAACTGTCCCCATTAAGCTCCGTCAGTGGCCATCCTTCGTGCCGTGCCCCAACTTTGGTTCCATCTTTGTATCTCAACCTCCACTGTTCTCCGCTAGGTTGTCTTTGGTCTTACTCTCTTTTGACGTTCTTCTCGGGTCAATAGCATAGCAGTATGGTCATCATCATAGTCATTAAATCATTCATCATTTTCCTTTGCGCTTCTTACAGACCCTGTGGTCACCAATATATCTGGTCCCCGTACATAAAGCCTGCACAAAGTGTCCGCGTAATGTTGCAGCAGTGGTTTCTGTGGCAATTAGTTTTATATGATGAGGTTGCCAGCCCCATGCACAACCTCATATTAGTCACTTTGTACCACCTGAAAACAGAAATAACCTCTTTAAGAGCATGCGATTGCTTGGTGTAGGTTTCCTGCAAGGGGACCAGCTATAGCCTCTATGCTCCTCAAAGAAAAAAGATGATGATGTTGACAATAATGATGATGATAATGAGGATGATGATGATTGTTGTCGTTATTTGATTGAATTGTCTGCTACTTTCGTCTGAGTGGTCTTTCATGTTTTCTTTCTATTTCTTGTCTACGTCTACTTTTATGTCATTATTGCTCTAATAGCTCTAGTTCTGTCTTTAGTCCCGTCAATCTTGAATGGGTCAAGCAAAGACCACCCCTTTGCACGTGGAGATGGCGGCAGTTTTGCCAAAATCTTTTATTTAACGATTTCTTGGGGAAGCGGCTAGTTTCGGTGTTTTTTGCGTTACAGAGTACCCCGAGCGCAGGGGAAAAGTCTCTACCTTTTATTTATGCCGTCCTCTGTCTGTCATCCCGAACACAGGAAGCGGGTAGAACGGAAAAGCGTGCTAATGTTACGTCTATTTCCCCGTTTTTCGAGGCGACAGTGCACTCTCTCTCGTAAATCTTACGTCTGGAGTTGTTTCATCTCGTCCACGTGCGGAAGCCACACTCCGACATATGTAGACTCTACATTACTATTTAAGCCCGGCGTTCCTATCATTCTTGACCATTTGTCTCTAGAAGAATTCTTGCCGCCTAGCACAGTGTTAGTAAGTTGACAGCTTATATCAGTGTAGGGAGGAAATTCGATTTCTTGCTTGGTAAGCACATTTACTTAGTTAATTGCACTAGTGTTGTCTCTTTTCACACGCGCCCTGGAAAGTGGGTGTGCTCTTGGATTTATTTAACAGCTGTTCTACAGAGAGCTTATCTCCACATCATTTGAATACCAACCTTCGGAGGAACTGTGTTAGGGGTATCCTAGTTGCGGATTACATACATACCAGGAATATTTGATGATAATGATTATAATGATGATGATAATAATAATGATGATGATGATGATTTTGATGATTATCATGATGATGGTAGTAATGATGATAATAATAATGATGATGATAGTAATGATGATAATAATGATGGTGATGCTGGTGATAATAATGATGACGATAATAATAATAATAATGATTATGATAATGATTATGATAATAATGATGATGATGAGAATGGTAATGATGATAATGATAATGATGATGATAATGATGATGAGAATAATAATGATGATGATGATAATAATTGTGATGATGATTGTCGTGGTTGAGTTAGAGTGTAGAGTATTTGTCGAGTTGGACAACTGTAGTGAAATCGACAAGGGATAGTGGACTGACAGAGTTATAGCTTACACTTTAGATAAGGTGTAAATAGGAGATGGACTTGAGACAACCTGGAAGAAGATTTATTCAAATGATCTCTCTCTCCAGGCCTCAACTCACTTTTACTGTCTAAGCATCTCCTGCTCTCTCTCTTTTCTCTTATCATACATAGAGATTATAGTAAAGAGCTAAAAATACAAATATGGATGGAAAGGTCGTGAACAGCGCATTAATAAATGTGTAAAATTTATTAAAGAAGAAAAGCATGAAAATATGCATGTCATCACAAACAACATAAAATTTCATAAATAACCAATCAAATATGCAAATACTCCAACAACCACACACACAGATCACCATTCATAAAACCTGTAGAACACAAAGAGATAAATAATCGAGTGACAGTCCTTCGGTTTTCGGGGACCAGCTGAAGTAACTCCAGTAAGTGGTGTTTTCGTATATATCCTCCATCGGTGATGGAATTAACCTGAATAACCTCACTGTATAGGCGCTATCGTTGGTGACCCCCCCTACTGGCGCGAGTTGGGCTGGGGGACGCTGTTTATCTCCTGCTGACGTGCGAGGTTTTAAGTATCCAGGAAATACACCAGAAGAAGTCACATGAGGACAAAGAGACCCAGGCGCGCTTATCCGGCGCAAGGCTCCGCTTGGCTGTAAATCCTGTTTAAACTGGTTTGGCTGTGGTTTGCTGAGTGCCCCGTTTAGGCACAAAAAAGGCGGGTGATATGGAATTCTGCTATAGGCATGCTGGGCGGGTTTGATATTCTGGAAGCCGCAATGCTCTGGCTGGTAATCCAAGAGGCGAGTAGAGAACTACTACTGCATTTGGTGATTCCAGATTTAGCGTTGGCTCCGTTGCACTGCGTGAGCTTAACTTGGCGTTGACAAAAAGGGGTTTTGATTCAGGAACAGGGTTGACGATTCGTGACGCTAGCGGTATTCAGAACCCTCTAGATCGAAGAGAATATTTCGTTCTTCGCCTGACTGGAATCTGCTCTCGCGAGTCGGTCTCCCTGAAACTAAGACCCAAAAAGAGACACCTTTTAACTTCAAGCAACGCTAAAATCACACTAACTTTATACAGAAAGTTTCGCTCCACTATGGGATTAGATTTATTGTAGTTATTGCTATGATAGTTTAGGGCTGTCTTTAACCATGTCTCCTGTTCCTTAAAAATATCAATTATCAACACGCGCCCGCATATATCTTTTGCACACCCAGGTACCTGTCAGTAACTGTTCTGACAGCAACAATCTACTCCTCTTCTCCCAATCTCAACATACAGGAAACCTAACCTGTAGTTACAGTTAAATGAATATGCTTATTCATCTTACAACATTAAATGAATTTACATAAACAGATTACAGCATTTGACATTACACAAATAAATCGTATGTCCCCTTTGGGAAATATATTAGCATTTCCACAAAATGAGTACAAAGAAAATGCAATGTTCTTGCTATAATAATACAGTTGTGGCTAGATCATACGATATAATTATATCTATGCCTGGTGACTGCTTTCAGTGAAAGTTATAGACTAGTGCCTAGCCACACAAGTAAGCATAAAATGATCCTCCCTTGCCACTAGAAATATCTATCAAAAGGAATAAGTGACTATCTCCTATAATCCAGAGTTATTACCTGCATCTCACTATTCAGTTTTAAAGTGAACAATCCACACCTGACATTATCTTACAGAAATGACAGTTAATTTTGCTGACTCTTAACCCAATGGTAAGCATTCGTGGACTGATTCTACGCCTAATATCTGTTATTGTAAGTTTAACATTTAACCCATGATAAACCGTAACAGTGTAAGCACCACTTAATAAACCGTAGACAGCGCTACCTTATCACTGAATAAATTACTAGGAGAAGTCCTCAGAAATAAATTCACTTCCCTAACAGATATATAAAGCTAACATGAATCTAATATAATAATTATAAGATATGTCAACTCACCCCGAAAAATGACTAGAACATAGGCAAACACATTTAGTTCTGTGTTAATGTTTGCCTTATTTCCATAATGGTCTATCTCGGGCCAGGAAAATTTACGAATGTCTTTGTCTATTAAAACCAGTCTACTCTTATAGATCACAAGGGACGCTCCCCCAGGACACCTGGCGTGCGTATTTCTACAGAAGTTCGGCGAAAGACGTAATCTAGAGTAAGACAAAAGAAATCGTGCGAAAGTTCCCCAGGTAGAGAAATGCATAACATTATGCTCTATCTTGTCTAAGGGCAAACCACACAAAGACTGACCTCGGGTTTGTCTCCCCCTGTTTCCAGGATGCATAATATTATGATCCGAAGCAGCGTTCTGGAAGCCAAACACAGGGACCCTTTCACTCGTGATCAAAGGCTTTAAACGTAAGAGATATTCCTTTGGTCAGACCAGGTGCGGCTAGATAACATTACGTTACCTCTACGCTGGCCGTTGAGGAATTTAGTACTAAGGCCAAACGTAAACAAAACCTCGGGGAGGGTTTGAGAAGGTGAAAAATGAAGGTAGAATATGAAAGAAACGAAAATACAAAATGTCTCGGAAAACAGAACATTTAAAGGAGTAATCAAATTATGGACAAGATGGTAAAAAAAATTATCTTTCACGTGACAATGATGACAATAATGAGGATGATGATAATAATTGTCACGTAGGGTTTATATTCATTTAATTTCCTACATCTTCTTCCTATTCTTTCACATAAATTCTCTCTTTTATTATCTCTGTATTTTTTTTTCCTGTGTATTTTTCATCCATTCGTTTTGCGAATATTATTTTCATATAATTCGCAAACTTTACCTGTTTTCCTTTCTCTTAAACTGAGAATCGCGCTAGGACGATATTACGTAGGTGTCAGGGCTGCAGGGCGTCAGAAGGCGTGATAAGTCGGTTCGCTGAACATAGGACGTAGCAAATCGTCTACATTCTCACCGAGCGCGCGAGCTTTTTCTCGGCATAAGTCCCGGTGAGGTGTGATACTTTACATCTGCACCGGTCAGTATCCAGACATTTGTCTGGAAAATCCCAAAATGACACGGCGCTCACTTGGGCCATGGTCAGCTGTAGTGTAAAAACTGCCCTGCAATGGAGTCAGGCTGTCTGGGATTTGAAACTGACACGCGTACATCGTGGTCAGTAGGTGACAGTTACGACACGCGTTAAGCGGACGTAAATGTTGGGAGTAGGGGAGATAATTTCGCGTGGCGAAATAGTTTGGGCCCTTTGTCTGATTTTAAGATATTGGCCAAGTTTGAAACTTTAATTTCATTCTCGCTCATAGACTCACAGAGATAGGTTGCTCGTAAACAGAATAGCTGTTAGCGAAGATCTCAGTTTGTTTCGGCAATTTGTCGAACTTCTAGACTTCCAGAAATATTTTCAGCATTTTATTCTTAAGTTGTGCGACTACCTGTAATTCTGTGGTTGAGGTAATTAATATGATAGATATATAGATTTTGTGAGTGTTAAAGTGTTTAATCGCTTAATTCATTTTAATCTATTTCTTTAGCGCAGAAGAGAAATAAAGTGGTAGGCTATTATATTTTCTAGGGAAGCATTCAGTGGAAAGCAGAATAAAATTAAAATTTCTAGCTTATAACGGCAATTGTAGCTATTTATGAATTTAATTTAACTGCTAATACTCAGTCGAGTGTATTTTTCTAAACTAACGTATAAACTCTAGAATCCAGCCTCATGAATGGTGACGGAATACGCACGTGTTCCTAATTCATTAGGATTGCTGATTTTTAATTATAACTTACGTCACGGGAAGTTTAAATGATAAGCAAAGCTCTCTGCTTGCAAGTTTAAATGTAAGTCATAACCAGTACAGATTCTGTTTATTATATTATATGTGTTATTTTTCCTCCACACAGTGAAAGTTTTGGGGTGACCCTAACTTTACCAGCACCTAGTAGTAGTTTCCATACTTGTGAAGAAATAGACAGTCCTTATTTTGAACCACGTGGGTTTTCTCAAGTAACACTGATCTGACGGTGCAAGTTAGACAGAAATACTAATATCCCTATAACGGGTTTTCAAAGACTGTAATGATAAATACTGGACCTTGGAGCCAGCACTTAATTTCTTCTAGAAACTCTATATAATTTGCTGCCTGGTGGCGTGAATATTAACAATCATTTCCCGACTAGATTATATCTTGTGGACAAATCTGAGGTGTGACTAAAGTGAATCCTATACTGAGGGAAGGCACCGACCTGACATTCATCATTTTTTAGAAACCTACGCTATTGACACTGTGCTCTGCTAACTCCCGCGCCTGGAATAATTGTTAGGTGACTTAATCAGACATTTGAACAAATTTGCACACCCAAGTAGTCGTTCCCGGAGACTCCGAGTTAAATACGTCTTTTGGAACTGGGGACTTCTTGGCAGAAGACTGCATTTTTTTTGAGTCTGTGTAAAGATCTAAAATCAGTGTGTTCCAAGAGGCAGCGAGCAAAGTCGTGAGTACCTGAATGAGAAGCCATGGCGGAATGAATGAGTGTACGCTGGTCTGAGTGATATTTTCACTATTATATCTTTGACACCCTGTTGCTGTCCTAATTTTTTTTTCAAATCTGCATAATTTGTTGCTAAGGCTAGAGTTCTTGTGTTTTTGTCTTAGGTTAAATCAGATTTGTTTTTCCAAACTCTGTGCATATAATTACGAGATAAAACAAAGAAAACTCTTAGACTCAAACCCTATGTATCTGTGACTCTGGCGCCATCATCTGTTCTCTTAACGGGGCCGGGCTAAACCTAGAGTTAACACTATAACGGGGCTATCATCCTTGCAACATTTCCTTGATTTTTTATGACTATGTGTATATGTATTTTCCTTGATGTACTTTCTTTGATGTTGTGAGCCGATTTTTCCTGATATTAAAATCGCTCGTGAACTTAAAAATCGTGTTTGGTCAGCTCGTTCTAGATAATATATATATCATTGTTATAGTTTTCCCACGTCTGTGTGTTTACCTGTCGTCACGTGTATGTGCGTGCCTGTGAGTGATAGAAATATACGTAATATGTATATTGGTGTAGTCTGTCTGACGCTGTAACAACTGTTGTAGAAGATAGGTGAGAGAGAGAAGAATTCTTTTCGCTTTCAGAGACAGCCACTATATCAAATCTATCATCTCACGTGTGTGGAAATTCTATTACCTTTCACTAACTCTCACTGAGTCTATCACCTATTCAAACCTATTCAGAAGGGACCAAACCTAGTCTTAATTCTCCTATCGGAAATCTACGACAAATGGGGACTCGTTTCCGGTCTTTGAACTTAGAATAGGAAGACGAGTACGACAAACGTGGACTCGTCTATCTGGATTTTGTACTTAAGATTCCGTATTCTGATATAGAGTAAGAGTGTGATGTCTTGTGACTGTGTATCTTTTAAAAATAATTACCCCCTAGACTAGCGATCTGTTTACGGGCGTGCTGACCACACAAACTAATAAGTTTTTTTTTCCACAGCATCTTTGAATAATATACATTTTGGTTACAGGTTGATTTTGTCGGGATATATGTTAACTGCTGATTGTAATACTAAATGCTGGTAAAGTGGTGAGTGTATAACATTCACTGGGTACTGAGGCAGAACGGCGTTTGAACTAAGTTAAGGAGTGTGTTTCGGACTTTTTGTCCAGATTAATTCCCTCCCTTACCCGATCTGACTTCAGGGGCGAACTTATAGTGGATTTTTAAAAAAAATTAAGGGATTATTTTTCTCTTTAATTTTTGCAATATTCTTTTGCTTTTCCACTGTAGCAACTTATTTTTCAGAAGTTATCTTAACTACCATTTAGTTGGCGTAGTCGTGTTTTGCATTAAGTGCTTTATTGCCGATAATAGCAGCGATAGTTAGATTTTACTTTGGAGGAGGTATCCCAGGGTTAAGGATATCATCTTTTGAATTTTTGGTTTTTTTTTTCTCGTAAGTGGTAGGAACCAGGTTATTCTTTTTCCTATTTTCTATCTCCACGTGTCCCAGTCACTGACATAATATGGCCGAGAGGGCAAAGCTTAGACAACTCCTCAGGGACGAAGCGAGAGAGGAGGGACTGGAAGGAGAGGAAGCGAAAGCTTTTGTCAGAGACGAACTGGAGAGATATGATGCGGAGAGGAAAGCAGCTGAAGCTTTACAGCAGAAGAAGATGGATGAAGAAATGGAAATTCGCAGGGCGAACGAACGAGAGAAGGAGAGACAGCATGAGGAAAGAGAGAAGGAGAGACAGCATGAGGAAAGAGAGAAGGAGAGACAGCGTGAGGAGAAAGAGAAGGAGAGACAGCATGAGGAAAGAGAGAAGGAGAGACAACATGAGTTGGCTCTTAAAGCTCTAGAGTTCCAAAGTCGTGGGGCTGCCTCTACCTCCAGCAATGGAGAGTCTTCTCCTCATTCTTCCTTAACTGACCCTGCTAACACTCAATCTCTTCAACTAAATGCTATGTCTTTTACTCTTGAATCTTTTCCTTGTCCAAATGAGAAGATTGACACATGGTTAGAAAAATTTGAGAAAATTGCAACTCTGTACGGGTTAGAGAGGTCGCGTTGGAATATGAAACTTTCCCAGGCCCTAAAAGGTTCTGCTTATGATGTTTATTCTAAGCTGGAAAGTAGCCAACAAGACGACTACGATGTGTTGAAGAAAGCGTTACTGGAGCGCTTTGAAATGAACGCTCGCAAGTTTTTGCAACTGTTTCGCAACAGCCGGAAAGAGAATTCTGAAACTTTTCACCAGTTCTCATTTCGTCTTAAGGGATATCTAACAAAGTGCCTTGAGCTTTCGCAGCTCCCCTCTACCTACGAAGGTCTTGAGGAATTTGTTTTAACAGAACAAATAAAGAACACATTGTCTGCTGATACCCGGAGATTTCTCGCTGAGCAGGGGGCAGAAAAACTTGAAGACATTTTGGAAAAGTCTGAGCGTTATCACAATGCGCTGGCTGAACTACCGGCCACAAAGCGGAAACCGACAGAGGAGCATTTTCGAAAACATAACCTAGAGCAATCTTCTCAGGCTTCTAACCAAAACAACCACAGAGAAACTGGACCTCAAAACCCCCCTCCTGAAAAATCCAAGTTCTACAAGAACAAGTACCCCAACCACCCCAAACAGTCTGATCAACCCGACCGCCCTACATGGCAGCGTAGCCAGAAAGGACAAGGTGGCAAAGGGAGAACCCCCGAGCACGGGACATATGATCAGACCGAGCATACCGAGCCTAAACGCATCGGATGTTTATTAACAGTCTCGCAAGGCGGAATTATTGACAGTGATTCCCAACCTCTTGGGGATAGACCCTCAACGCGAGGTATTGTTATTTTGAACGGTTCTCAAACTTCTTGCTTATTTGACACGGGGCTTTCTTACGATTGCATTGTGGCCAGAAACCTGGTTAAACCCGGTCAAGAGACAGGAGAGACCGTCAAACTTTGTGGAGTTCGTAAGAGTGATGCACCTACAGCGCTTCCCATCGCATTGGTGGAGATACACTCTGACTTTGTCAGAGGCGTGATCAAAGCTGCTGTTATGGATGATCCCATCTACCCAGTCATACTTGGGGGTAGATACGTGTGTATTGGTAAAGCGGAAGAGCCGATTGTGGCAGCAGTAACTACAAGAGGGCAAACCAAGAAGGAACAGGAGCCTGCGCCTAATTTGTTACCTATGGAACTTAGAGAAGCGCAACAAAAGGATCCTACTTTGGCACCCTGCTTTAGGAAACTGCCCATGGCGAAGGAACCAACACAGCACGGGGACATTTTTTCTAAGGATGGCGTACTTTATCGGAGAACGGGCAAGCCTGACCAAGGTTACAACCAGCTCCTAGTACCGAAACAGTACAGAAGCCAAATCCTAGAAATGGGGCACTCTCTTCCCTTTAGCGGACATATGGGACAGAACGCCACAAACCAACGTATAACCACTCATTATTGGTGGCCAGGAGTGAATACTGATATCATCAGATATGTCAAATCCTGTGTCCAGTGCCAACGTGTGCCACCCAAGCAACGGGCACCCCCAGTCCACATGGGTGAAATGCCAATAATGGGAACACCATTCGAACGGGTAGTGATCGACATTTTAGGGCCTTTCGAAAGGACTAAAAGAAGGAACAGGTTTATCCTGACCTTAGTCGATACATGCACTTTATGGGCGGAAGCTATCCCGCTAACATGCGCAGATGCCAAGCATGTCGCAGAAGCCCTCGTGCAGATTTTCACTCGGTTGGGATTCCCTCAGCAAGTGTTGACGGATAATGGATCTCCATACCGAAACCTGTTGATGGATGAGATCGTTAAGATCTTGAGGACCCAGCACATCCACACTAAGCCATATACTCCGGCCGGAAATGGGCTCGTGGAACGTGCTAATGGAAACCTCACCATGATGCTGAGTAAGCTGGCACAAGTGAAACCTGAAGATTGGGATCTCTGTATTCCTGCAGCATTATTTGGCTACAGAGAATCTCCTCATACTTCCACAGGATTTCCGCCAGCTACACTCTTATTCGGCAGACCCATTAAGGGCCCGCTTGAAGCCTTACTTCAGTCTCTGACAGACGAGAAGGCTGATGAGACAGTTGTCTCAGCCAGTACATATGTGTCGGTTTTAAAGGAAAGGTTGAAACTAGGGTGGGACCTAGCAACGACTAACTTTAAGCGAGCACGCACCAAGCACGCTAACCGATACAGGAAAGTCGCGGAAGAGAGAGAACTGGAAGCAGGAGAGAAAGTTTTGGTGTTGCTCCCTACCGAGAACAACCAACTGAAGATCGGATGGCAAGGGCCGTTTACCGTCCTGAAAAAGATTTCTAAGGCTAACTATCAGATCTCTATTGAAGGAAAGGAGAAGGTTTTCCATTTAAATCTCTTAAAGAGATACTTGGAAAAACCAGTGCCAACCTCCGACCATCTCCTGACGATCGCCAAAACTGACGAAGATGACGATAGTGGCAGGGATATTCCACCGCCATCACAGGAAATCTTTCAAAAATGTCAGAAGTGGCGACGCTCTTTCAAGCGCGCATATGAGACATTCCAGGGGGAAGGAAACTTTGAGGAGTGGACTTGAGTAGGAATTGGACAGAGATGGAGGGGGAAGAGGAGAGGGAAGAAGACAGACACCCCGAAGCTACGGTTATAGGAAATTAAACTCCATAACGCAGACATGGAGTGCTTCCATATCTTAAAGGGGGGAGGCTCTGTCACGTAGGGTTTATATTCATTTAATTTCCTACATCTTCTTCCTATTCTTTCACATAAATTCTCTCTTTTATTATCTCTGTATTTTTTTTTCCTGTGTATTTTTCATCCATTCGTTTTGCGAATATTATTTTCATATAATTCGCAAACTTTACCTGTTTTCCTTTCTCTTAAACTGAGAATCGCGCTAGGACGATATTACGTAGGTGTCAGGGCTGCAGGGCGTCAGAAGGCGTGATAAGTCGGTTCGCTGAACATAGGACGTAGCAAATCGTCTACATTCTCACCGAGCGCGCGAGCTTTTTCTCGGCATAAGTCCCGGTGAGGTGTGATACTTTACATCTGCACCGGTCAGTATCCAGACATTTGTCTGGAAAATCCCAAAATGACACGGCGCTCACTTGGGCCATGGTCAGCTGTAGTGTAAAAACTGCCCTGCAATGGAGTCAGGCTGTCTGGGATTTGAAACTGACACGCGTACATCGTGGTCAGTAGGTGACAGTTACGACACGCGTTAAGCGGACGTAAATGTTGGGAGTAGGGGAGATAATTTCGCGTGGCGAAATAGTTTGGGCCCTTTGTCTGATTTTAAGATATTGGCCAAGTTTGAAACTTTAATTTCATTCTCGCTCATAGACTCACAGAGATAGGTTGCTCGTAAACAGAATAGCTGTTAGCGAAGATCTCAGTTTGTTTCGGCAATTTGTCGAACTTCTAGACTTCCAGAAATATTTTCAGCATTTTATTCTTAAGTTGTGCGACTACCTGTAATTCTGTGGTTGAGGTAATTAATATGATAGATATATAGATTTTGTGAGTGTTAAAGTGTTTAATCGCTTAATTCATTTTAATCTATTTCTTTAGCGCAGAAGAGAAATAAAGTGGTAGGCTATTATATTTTCTAGGGAAGCATTCAGTGGAAAGCAGAATAAAATTAAAATTTCTAGCTTATAACGGCAATTGTAGCTATTTATGAATTTAATTTAACTGCTAATACTCAGTCGAGTGTATTTTTCTAAACTAACGTATAAACTCTAGAATCCAGCCTCATGAATGGTGACGGAATACGCACGTGTTCCTAATTCATTAGGATTGCTGATTTTTAATTATAACTTACGTCACGGGAAGTTTAAATGATAAGCAAAGCTCTCTGCTTGCAAGTTTAAATGTAAGTCATAACCAGTACAGATTCTGTTTATTATATTATATGTGTTATTTTTCCTCCACACAGTGAAAGTTTTTGGGTGACCCTAACTTTACCAGCACCTAGTAGTAGTTTCCATACTTGTGAAGAAATAGACAGTCCTTATTTTGAACCACGTGGGTTTTCTCAAGTAACACTGATCTGACGGTGCAAGTTAGACAGAAATACTAATATCCCTATAACGGGTTTTCAAAGACTGTAATGATAAATACTGGACCTTGGAGCCAGCACTTAATTTCTTCTAGAAACTCTATATAATTTGCTGCCTGGTGGCGTGAATATTAACAATCATTTCCCGACTAGATTATATCTTGTGGACAAATCTGAGGTGTGACTAAAGTGAATCCTATACTGAGGGAAGGCACCGACCTGACATTCATCATTTTTTAGAAACCTACGCTATTGACACTGTGCTCTGCTAACTCCCGCGCCTGGAATAATTGTTAGGTGACTTAATCAGACATTTGAACAAATTTGCACACCCAAGTAGTCGTTCCCGGAGACTCCGAGTTAAATACGTCTTTTGGAACTGGGGACTTCTTGGCAGAAGACTGCATTTTTTTTGAGTCTGTGTAAAGATCTAAAATCAGTGTGTTCCAAGAGGCAGCGAGCAAAGTCGTGAGTACCTGAATGAGAAGCCATGGCGGAATGAATGAGTGTACGCTGGTCTGAGTGATATTTTCACTATTATATCTTTGACACCCTGTTGCTGTCCTAATTTTTTTTTTCAAATCTGCATAATTTGTTGCTAAGGCTAGAGTTCTTGTGTTTTTGTCTTAGGTTAAATCAGATTTGTTTTTCCAAACTCTGTGCATATAATTACGAGATAAAACAAAGAAAACTCTTAGACTCAAACCCTATGTATCTGTGACTCTGGCGCCATCATCTGTTCTCTTAACGGGGCCGGGCTAAACCTAGAGTTAACACTATAACGGGGCTATCATCCTTGCAACATTTCCTTGAATTTTATGACTATGTGTATATGTATTTTCCTTGATGTACTTTCTTTGATGTTGTGAGCCGATTTTTCCTGATATTAAAATCGCTCGTGAACTTAAAAATCGTGTTTGGTCAGCTCGTTCTAGATAATATATATATCATTGTTATAGTTTTCCCACGTCTGTGTGTTTACCTGTCGTCACGTGTATGTGCGTGCCTGTGAGTGATAGAAATATACGTAATATGTATATTGGTGTAGTCTGTCTGACGCTGTAACAACTGTTGTAGAAGATAGGTGAGAGAGAGAAGAATTCTTTTCGCTTTCAGAGACAGCCACTATATCAAATCTATCATCTCACGTGTGTGGAAATTCTATTACCTTTCACTAACTCTCACTGAGTCTATCACCTATTCAAACCTATTCAGAAGGGACCAAACCTAGTCTTAATTCTCCTATCGGAAATCTACGACAATAATAGTAATGATGATGATAATAGTAGTGATGATAATAATGACATGATGATTATAATAATGATGATGATATGATAACGATGATGATTATAATAATGATGATAATGATGGTGATAATATTGATTATGATAATGGTGATGATAATGATCTTTAATACTACAGTTACAAGTGAGAACGATATCAACTACAAATTTACAATGAAAAACAGAGCTGCTAAACCGACGTTTCGCCAGCCATAACAACAAGTTTCATAATAATAAACGGTAAACCCACAAAATATATACTAGGGTTAATAACACAGGTACAAAAATATCGAAGGAACCAGTTATATTCCAGTATTTATAATTTATGCCTTCGTTACAATCAATACTAGATTCTGCACAAAAATGAAAACTATACTCTTCTACTCTGTGTACTGCACCTAGCAGAAATATTGACATCATAACTCAAACAAACACAGAGACAATTACGAAAAAAGCAGCGTTGAAACAATGAAGCTTCAGACAGGTCACGTAATAGAAATACAGTTGTGCGAGCGATATGATGCTGTGAACACACAGGGCAGATAATACGGCGCATCTTAAACCTTTTCTAATCATAAAACAAACAAACAAACAGGCAAACAAATAAACAAACCGAAGAGGTGCTTGAAATAACCAGATATATAAAAGAGACATATTGAAGGAGATTACACTTCCCAAATAAGTTATTTGAGCATGCACAGGGACTTAACTCCAGCGGCCCAAGACAACTGAACTATGGAACCATAGCACTGTTAGTGGAAAAGAAACAACATGCGATGAACAGGAAATAGTCTAATAGTGTCTCGTCAAGCCAAGACATTAAAAATAGTCTAACAGTTGATCAAGACAACAGTCAGATGTGACTGCTGTGGTGACACAAGCAACAGTTGCGCTGTTGACGATCTGTAAAGTGTTGGTTCGATCGCTAGTCCTTTTTGTTCTGTGTTCAACCTTGTAATAATCTTGCAAGGGACATTACGCCACGTAACGAAGCTGATGTGATACAAACGCCTGGTAGTCTTTTCCTATTTTATTCAGTGAATGAATTTACAGCAATAATGAGAAATGAAACATGAAGTCCTTCAGTCAAAGTTCAACAAGCTTCCACTCGTTTAGGGAACTAACTCTTGACCTCATTTATCTCTTATTTATATCTACTGTTACCTCGCTTACACCGTCGTTCGAGTCCCGGTTACACAGAAAATATTCTGTTCCATAAAGGAAGGAGAGGAGATAATCTAACAGTGTTCCATGAAGACAAGAGATAAACAGTCTAACAATGTACCGTAAAGGCACAAAGCAGAAAAAAACTCTTGCATCATCAAGGCAAGAGAAAGAAAATAGTGTAAAATATTCCACCAAAGTATCACACATAAAATAGTCTAACAATGTCTCATCAAGGTGTCGGAGTGGCTAAGAGGTATGGCGTCCGCCTTGAGTTCTAGAGGTACCGGGTTCGATTCCCAGTTGGGGAAAAATAATTTATGGCAAAATACAAGGGGATTGACATAAGTCTTGGGCCTGACCATGAAGGACATGTCACAGAGAGCTGAAATTTTGTATAGTGTTTATTCCTTTTCAATATAGCCACCGTCTGAATTGAAACACTTCTGCCATCTCTGCTTGACCTTGAAAAGATCTTGGGAGTAGAACAACCTATTTTTCAAACTAAACCAGTCATCACATGCCAGTATAACCTCTTCATCGCTGTCAAAATGATTTCCTTTTAGCTGTTTTTTAAGATTTGGGAATAGAAAAAAGTCTGTGTCGTGAGAAATTCTAATCCACATATATAAATTATCAGGTAAATGAAAAGCCTAACACATAAATTCAATAAAAGGAAAGAAGAATGGTAAAGAACAGTGCTGTCACAATGACGGTACTCGAGATCCCCTTGTTTTCTACTTCGTCTGCAAATTGTAACGTTTCACGTTGATAGTAAATGCCTACTGCATCAATACACGCTTTCTACAATAACACGTGTACTGCATTTCTAAGAAAAACCTTGAGATACGCAAGCTGATTAATGACCTAAATTAATACTAGCATTAATTTCACTACGTTACCATAAACGAACGGACAGATGGACTTAGGATAGAAAGAAAGGGAGGGCTGAAAGCCGGAACGCATGCAACACTAACACGCGTCTCGCTATACAATTACTGCCATCACGCGTGTAAGGCCACAAGCACTAACTTTTCAAATCGACAGTGATAAAAAAACACTACCCATACGAGAGTTAGGTTTAAAAACCTGAAAAATGCTTATTAGGAAATATGACATTATACTGGTTTACGTTTGAAAACATGACAGTACCCAGACACCACATCGATCGAAGTGAACGGGAGGTAGAAAAAAATGCATATTTTGAACGCAGCCCCTTAGCCCCATAAAATTTATATAGTTAGGTTTCTTAGGACTTGCTGACAAAGAATATGTTAAGTGTTACGCAAATAGTCTAAGAATTAACAAATTATAGCCAAAAGAAATAGTGAGGGTGTCAGACAACACCAAAATCAGAATCGCTCAGTGGCAGATTTTGAAACCACCATTGTACGGGAAATAGGTCCCCATGTTAAATCCTATTTGATTGGAGCGCAGTAAATGTAAGGCGAAACACGATTAGTCGGACTACCAATACTAATTTTTTTTTTGTTAGGGGAAACAGTAGTAGAGGTACTTTTTTGAAAAGCTGTGTAAACATGGCACGATTGGTTAGACCCGCCAATATAGTCAATTAGAAGCGTCAATTCAGCACCACATTTTCAAATAAACTTTCTAAAGCAACAGTGCGTTGAGATTCAGCTTATATTTTTCTAAATAAAAGCCTGAGACAGCGGCAGGTCGGATTTTGTGCCATATTTATTGCCAGTCAACGTAATTGTGTATTATTTCCATGAATTGTAGTAAGCTTGAAATATTTGATATCTTTTTAATGAAAATTGAATGTAAATTGATAATTTATGTCTGTATATGTGTGTAGTTCAGTAGCAAACATGAGGCAAAGCCTAGATATTGCTCCAAGCTGAACAGAACGTGTCTGAGAAAAGTAAAATTGCATGGAATCGCCTAACAGTACACTGACACCTATCTTATTGACTAGAAGGAACTAATGCTGGAATTGCAGAGGCGTAGTAACCATTAGGGAGGAGTATACTGGTGTAAATTGTTTCAGATGAAGATAGCAGTTGGCCTACCGCTCTGAACTCAGTGTTTGTTATGTATTGTGTTCAGTCTGGAAATAGATTATAAATTAGTTCTGAAATAGGAGGTACAACCTTCTTGTTTCAGGGACCGTGGTCCTAAAGTTATTGAGCAGCACCTGGTCTGAGCTTTGCTGAATCTTAAGGCTGACAGCATACTCCTGGGTCCAGATAGCGACCAGTGAGGTTTCTCCAGAACACAGGAAGCAATCGAGCAGAGGAGTCTTTTCCTGCCGCCATCACGAAAGATAAGCTTCTGTGGCCAGAGGAGCTCAACATTATGTGTCCCCCTCTAAAATTGACATTATAGTAAAACAGAGGGACAATACCTTGTTTAAATTGATAGGAACTGGGAACGTTTCCCCATACTATTTCCAAGATAAACAAACACTTGAAGTCATGATGACAAATAACAACATAGCTTGAAAAACAAAACCAGTATTACCTCATAGTACTACTACACAACTGACACACATAGGATAATACTAATAAAAATATGTCACTACAAGGTTCATATTTATAAATTATGTACATATAAATTGTGATTACATTTGATTGTGATTCCTGGTTCACTGTGTAGTTGAATCAGGATATATATTAGTGAAAGTAATTAATACATATATATTTGAAACTTTACCAGTGACTCATTTAAGATAGTCTTATAGAGTGTTAAATGTGTGTGAGTGTCACAGTGTTGTCAAGTGTGGTGGAATAAATTAAATTGTTTATCTGTCTGTTGTTGTTGTGACTTACACTTCATCATTTACATAACCCTAGACATTCAACGTAGTCATCACAATATTCCAGAATAATTCTGACTGAGGTATAAATGTGGTAGCAAGTAAGGTTATCTGTAAAACACTACACCTATTAGATACAGATACCTTCACAGCTGATCTCAGTCAGTACACTAAGTCCCCTATAAGTATTTATATCATCCCACTTTACCACATATATTGGGGGCTCGTCCGGGATATTGAACTTTCTCATATTATATATATTGGGAATAATAAGAATTAAAAGGTATCCTTGGGTGGAAATAAATAACGTTGAGCTCTCGGTGCCTGTGGTGTCCTTGGATAAGTAATTACAGATTGTATTGTTTAGTTAGACATTACATACATTTACCTGTTAGAAAATGGCCGACTTGGCAAAATTTCGATCTGCTGCTGTGCAGACTGCAAAAGAGTTAGGAATGGACGGGCAAGTTATGATTGCTTATGTCACTGCTGAATGTGACAAATATATTGAACGTGAAGAAAGAAGATTAGAAAAAGAAGCTGAACGAAAGTTAGAGGCTGAAAAAGAAATTAAGAGGCTGCAGATTGAGGCTGAGGCTAAGAAATTGGAGGCAGAAAGAGAAGAGAAGAAATTGGAAGCAGAAGAAAGAAGATTGACTGCAGAAAGGGAAGCAGAAGAAAGAAGATTGACTGCAGAGAGGGAAGCAGAAAAGGAGGAGAAGAGATTACAAAGGGAACATGAGTTACGACTAAGGAAGTTTGAGTTTCAAGGCCATGCTCCTGAAAATGGTGCCAGTCCCTTTACCTCTGATGCCACTGCTAGTCAGGGTGCCTCAACCTCAGCTATGAACTTTCATTTAGATCATTTTGTTGAGAAAGACGATGATATTGAGAGCTATCTAAATAGATATGAACTATTAGCTACCACGTATGGGTTAGAGAGAGAAAGGTGGAGCTTAAAGTTATCTCAAGGGCTTCGTGGGGCAGCTTATGAAGTTTTTGCCAAAATGAACAGAGGTGATCAGGAAAATTATGACATGCTAAAGCAGGCTCTTTTGTTAAGATATGAAAAGAACGCAGAATTTTATAGGAAAAAATTTAGGAATGCTAAACTACTGTCAGGTGAAACCTATCACCAGTTCTCTGCACGGTTAGAGACATACTTGGAGAAATGGACTTCTCTGGGGAAAACCCAAGATCTTAAGGAAATGGTCCTTATAGAACAACTAAGAGAGTCCATGGCTCCAGACCTGAGAAAGTTTCTCATGGAACAAGGTGCAGAGAGACTGGGTGAGTTGCTAAATGTTGCTGAAAGGTATCAAGCAGCTCAGGCAGAGGTATCAGGTAATAAAAAGAAACAGGTAGATAATTTTAGGGCACCACAGAACTTTAATAAATTTGATCCTAGAGATCAAAACAAAGGTAAGCACCAGTTTGATAGGCCACGGTATGACAATAAAAATAAAACCCCACAATTCGATGAAAGGAAATATGATGAAAGAAAATCTTTCAACCAAGGGAAAAGGTGGTGTAGAAATTGTAAGATGAACAATCATGACACTGACCATTGTAGAAGGAAACCTCCTCATTGTGCTGCTATGACATCTGGAAAAAAGGGAAAAAAGGTCAAACCTGAGGAACTACAGGAACCATACCACCCCCCAGTGTGTGAAGATGTCATCTGTAATGGTGTCACTATAAGGTGTTTATATGATACCGGTTTAGATTACGATTCCGTTGTGAGTTCTCACCTGGTGCAGGCAGATCAATACACCACAGAAACAGTGGAGATTCAAACTGCAACCAAGGATGTAGGTACCATGACACTTCCCGTCGCCCGGATAAAGGTGAAAACGCGATATGTGGAAGGAATAATAAAAGCAGCAGTGATAAATGAGCCAATCTACTCTCTCATATTGGGGTGTAGATATGTCTTCTTGGGAATCCCAAGAGACCTGTGATATTGGCAACAGTGCAGACCAGATCACAGTCTAAAAAGGAGGAGGATAATCCAATAAATACTCATCCAGATGAGATGAGGAAGGCACAGGCTGAGGACAAAACACTCAAGCCGTGTTTCAAGAAGTTGCCCAAAACCCATACACCTCCAGGCAAGGGAGAGTTTTATATGAAGAACAAGCTGATATATAGGAAGGCTGGATCTGAATCCAATGGTCACGGACAGCTGGTCCTTCCCACTTCATATAGGACTAAAGTGTTGGAACTAGGGCATGCGATTCCCTTCAGTGGTCATATGGGGATCAGCGCAACAGGACAGCGTATAGCTTGTCACTATTTCTGACCAGGGATAACTGAAGATATCAAACGATATGTAAAATCCTGTCCAGAGTGCCAACGAGTAGCACCTAAACATTGGACTGCACCAGCAACTCTGGGGGAAATGCCCATAGTGGGAACACCCTTTGAGAGAGTTGCCGTGGATCTTGTGGGACCTCTCACCCGAACCAAGAGAAGGAACAGCTACATTCTGACTCTGGTGGACACTTGTTCTATGTGGGGAGAGGCGGTAGCCCTGTCATCGATTGATTCTAAACATGTGGCAGAGGCATTGCTCACAATTTTCACAAGGTTAGGTTTTCCCAATCAAATCTTGACTGATAATGGCTCTCAGTTCAAGGGGAAATTAACAGAAGAAGTTTTCAGGATCTTCCAGGCTAAACACTTCCATTGTAGTGTGTACCACCCACAAGGGAACGGCCAAGTGGAAAGATTTAATGGCACGTTGATGTCGATCCTGAGAAAGTTGGCACACGAAAAACCAGATACATGGGATCAGTACCTTCACGCCGCCCTCTTTGCTTATCGGGAGGTACCCCATAGTTCAACCGGAATGGCCCCGGCAACATTATTATTTGGAAGGCCAATAAAAGGTCCACTGGAAGCGCTGTTAAGAACGTGGACTGATGAAAAGGCAGAGGAAAACATTACATCCTCATACCAATATGTGAATGAGCTGACCACTCGTTTAAAAACTGGCTGGAAACTTGCCAATGAAAATTTGAGACAAGCCAGGAAAAAACATGCTGCTTACTATAACAGGAAAGCTAAAGACAGAGATTTGGCTGTGGGAGAGAAGGTACTGCTTCTTCTGCCCGGTAGTCAGAATAAGTTACAAATTGGATGGCAAGGTCCATATACAGTTCTAGAGAAGGTGTCTAGAACCAATTATAAGATAGATAAGAAGGGGAAAGAAAAAAATCTATCATGTGAATCTCCTGAAGAAATATTTGGAAAGAGAAAATCAGGAAGAGACACACTTGTTGACCTTGTCCATCGCCATGGAGATGAAAAAGGAACCACTTCCATAATTTGAATATCCATTACATCCCTGTGAGACAGCGGCACAGGTGAAAATCAGTACACACTTAACGAAAGAGCAAAAGAAGAGAGTACAACAGGTTCTAGATACTCATACAGAGGTGTTAACAGACCGACCAGGGCATACAAACTTATTGGAATATGATATGAAGCTGATAGACCCCACACCTGTATGTATGAAACCCTATTCGATTCCTTTTGCTAAGGAGAAAGCTTTGAAGGAAGAGATAGACTATTTGTTGAAGGAAGGAATTATTTCACACAGTGAATCTTCGTATAGTTCCAGTGTTGTACTCTTAAGGAAACCCTCTGGAGAACATAGACTCTGTATAGATTACAGGAGACTGAATGCTATCACAGAAGGACAGGTGGATCCATTGCCGGATACAAATCAGTTGTTTGCCAGACTAAATAAAGCTAAATATTTCTCAAAAGTGGATCCGAGTAAAGGATACTATCAGATTCCAGTAAAGCCTGAGGTTAGACCATACCTAGCGTTTAGTACCTCAGAGGGACACTATGAGTTTAACAGATTGCCGTTTGGATTGAAGAATGCACCTAGTGTCTTCTCTAGAATGATGAGAAAATTATTGGACCCTCTGAATAATCCATGTATTACAAATTTCATGGATGATATCCTTATAGCCACAGAAACATTTGAGGAACACATTGACTCTCTGAACATGCTGTTTAATCGACTTAGAGAAGCGAATTTGACAGCCCGACCAACCAGATGTTGTGTTGGATGTAAAGAATTAGAGTTCTTGGGACACACAGTTCATCAGGGAAACATGACCCTGGACCCCAAGAATTTAGAGAAACTAAAGAAAGCCCAAAGACCACAAACCAAGAAAGACGTGAGATCCTTTGTCTCATTATGTGGTTTCTACCAAAAGTATATCAAAAACTTTAATTCCATTTGTGCACCGTTAACTGATTTGACACGTAAAGGACATCCAGATCGAATTACATGGACTCCACAATGCGAATTCGCTTACCAGGAAATGAAGGAAAAGCTCACAAGTAAACCTATTTTGAAATTACCTGACTTAAGTCAAGAATTCATTGTAAGGACGGATGCCAGTAATATTGGGTTAGGTGCGACTCTGCTACAGAAATCAGATGCATTGGATGGGGAATTAAGCCCAGTGGCATATGCTAGCAGAAAGTTGAATAAAGCTGAAACCAATTACTCAACTAGCGAAAAAGAATGTCTTGCAGTAATATGGGCGATAAAGAAATTCAATATTTATCTGTATGGGAAGGCATTTAAGTTGCAAACGGATCACAAACCCTTGTCGTTTCTAGCGCAGGCTAGACATGAAAATTCTAGATTACTCCGTTGGTCATTACTGATGCAGCCATTTGAGTTTAGCATAGAGTATATAAGTGGAAAAACAAATCTGGGAGCGGATTTTTTAAGCCGCCATTCGTGTGATGAGAATCACCCTAAGCCCCAGGAAAGATAACAAATTTCTCTATGTGTATATGGAATTATAGACTGACATATAACGTCTGTTTTAAGTGGGGAGAATTTGTCGTGAGAAATTCTAATCCACATATATAAATTATCAGGTTAATGAAAAGCCTAACACATAAATTCAATAAAAGGAAAGAAGAATGGTAAAGAACAGTGCTGTCACAACGACGGTACTCGAGATCCCCTTGTTTTCTACTTCGTCTGCAAATTGTAACGTTTCACGTTGATAGTAAATGCCTACTGCATCAATACACGCTTTCTACAATAACACGTGTACTGCATTTCTAAGAAAAACCTTGAGATACGCAAGCTGATTAATGACCTAAATTAATACTAGCATGAATTACACTACGTTACCATAAACGAACGGACAGATGGACTTAGGATAGAAAGAAAGGGAGGGCTGAAAGCCGAAACGCATGCAACACTAACACGCGTCTCGCTATACAATTACTGCCATCACGCGTGTAAGGCCACAAGCACTAACTTTTCAAATCGACAGTGATAAAAAACACTACCCATACGAGAGTTAGGTTTAAAAACCTGAAAAATGCTTATTAGGAAATATGACATTATACTGGTTTACGTTTGAAAACATGACAGTACCCAGACACCACATCGATCGAAGTGAAAGGGAGGTAGAAGAAAATGCATATTTTGAACGCAGCCCCTTAGCCCATAAAATTTATATAGTTGGGTTCCTTAGGACTTGCTGACAAAGAATATGTTAAGTGTTACGCAAATAGTCTAGGAATTAACAAATTATAGCCAAAAGAAATAGTGAGGGTGTCAGACAACACCAAAATCAGAATCGCTCAGTGGCAGATTTTGAAACCACCATTGTACGGGAAATAGGTCCCCATGTTAAATCCTATTTGATTGGAGCGCAGTAAATGTAAGGCGAAACACGATTAGTCGGACTACCAATACTAATTTTTTTTTTTGTTAGGGGAAACAGTAGTAGAGGTACTTTTTTGAAAAGCTGTGTAAACATGGCACGATTGGTTAGACCCGCCAATATAGTCAATTAGAAGCGTCAGTTCAGCACCACATTTTCAAATAAACTTTCTAAAGCAACAGTGCGTTGAGATTCAGCTTATATTTTTCTAAATAAAAGCCTGAGACAGCGGCAGGTCGGATTTTGTGCCATATTCATTGCCAGTCAACGTAATTGTGTATTATTTCCATGAATTGTGGTAAGCTTGAAATATTTGATATCTTTTTAATGAAAATTGAATGTAAATTGATAATTTATGTCTGTATATGTGTGTAGTTCAGTAGCAAACATGAGGCAAAGCCTAGATATTGCTCCAACCTGAACATAACGTGTCTGAGAAAAGTAAAATTGCATAGAATTGCCTAACAGTACACTGACACCTATCTTATTGACTAGAAGGAACTAATGCTGGAATTGCAGAGGCGTAGTAACCATTAGGGAGGAGTATACTGGTGTAAATTGTTTCAGATGAAGATAGCAGTTGGCCTACCGCTCTGAACTCAGTGTTTGTTATGTATTGTGTTCAGTCTGGAAATAGATTATAAATTAGTTCTGAAATAGGAGGTACAACCTTCTTGTTTCAGGGACCGTGGTCCTAAAGTTATTGAGCAGCACCTGGTCTGAGCTTTGCTGAATCTTAAGGCTGACAGCATACTCCTGGGTCCAGATAGCGACCAGTGAGGTGTCTCCAGAACACAGGAAGCAATCGAGCAGAGGAGTCTTTTCCTGCCGCCATCACGAAAGATAAGCTTCTGTGGCCAGAGGAGCTCAACATTATGTGTCCCCTTCTAAAATTGACATTATAGTAAAACAGAGGGACAATACCTTGTTTAAATTGATAGGAACTGGGAACTTTTCCCCATACTATTTCCAAGATAAACAAACACTTGAAGTCATGATGACAAATAACAACATAGCTTGAAAAACAAAACCAGTATTACCTCATAGTACTACTACACAACTGACACACATAGGATAATACTAATAAAATATGTCACTACAAGGTTCATATTTATAAATTATGTACATATAAATTGTGATTACATTTGATTGTGATTCCTGGTTCACTGTGTAGTTGAATCAGGATATATATTAGTGAAAGTAATTAATACATATATATTTGAAACTTTACCAGTGACTCATTTAAGATAGTCTTATAGAGTGTTAAATGTGTGTGAGTGTCACAGTGTTGTCAAGTGTGGTGAAATAAATTAAATTGTTTATCTGTCTGTTGTTGTTGTGACTTACACTTCATCATTTACATAACCCTAGACATTCAACGTAGTCATCACAATATTCCAGAATAATTCTGACTGAGGTACAAATGTGGTAGCAATTAAGGTTATCTGTAAAACACTACACCTATTAGATACAGATACCTTCACAGCTGATCTCAGTCAGTACACTAAGTCCCCTATAAGTATTTATATCATCCCACTTTACCACAGTCTGATGGAGCCAAATCTGGAGAATATGGTGGGTGTGGAAGAATTTCAATATTCAAATCGTTGGCTGCTAGCTGCACAAGCCGTGCTTTGTGAGAGGGCGCGTTGTCTTGAAGCAAAGGAAGATTTTGAGTGCGCGTTATCCCTCGTTTCCTGGTCACAACCTTTCTTAGTTTTGTGAGAAGATCTGCATAGTACTGTCCATTAACTGTGTTGCCACGATGCAGATAATCTTTCAAAATGACACCTTTGCCGTCCCCAAAAACAGTCAGCATCACATTTCCTGCAGATTTCTGCACCATCGGCTTGACAGGTGTTGGGGAGCCCGGGGTTTTCCATTGCATGCTGGCAATTTTGGATTCGGGGTCATAATGGTGTACCCAAGTCTCATCTACTGTCACCATGGTCTCCAACAAATTTTTTGACTGACACTTTTTGAGCAACTGTTGACAGCAATTTACCCTCGTTTGCTTCTGTTCACATGTCAACAGTCGCGGAACCCAGCGTGCACACACTTTTCTCATGTTCAGTCTGTTGTGTAAAATTCTATAAACTGTTCTTTCATTTAGTTTTACTCTACTAGCTATCTCCACAATTGTCATTTTTCGATCCTGGTCAACGATTTTCTTCACTCTTGTTGCATTTTCCTCGTTGCACTCTGAGGTTGGTCTACCAGATCTTGCCAGATCAGCAACATTTGAGCGGCCGCACTTAAACTGTTGACACCAGTTTTTTACCCAAGTATATGAAGGACAAGAATCACGAAACACTGGTTCCATCTCCCTGTGTATTTCTGTAGGTGTTTTTCCCTGAAACATCAGAAATTTTATCACAGCTCTGGCCTCCTTCTTTTCCATTGTTTTGTTAAATCTTTGGAGCAGCAGATCAGGTCAATATGGTACATTGCGCCGTGAACCGTAGCAGGAAAACCCATTGAAGAAACAAACGCGTACTTTACATATTCAGTGCAAATATGATGAACTTTAAATGTGCCAAGTTTCATTGTCCTCCTGTGACTCCTTCATGGTCAGGCTCCAGACTTATGTCAATCCCCTTGCATGTTTCAGAACTAGTGGTCCTAATGCTGTCATACTCTCCCCTGGTCTCCTGGGTAGTGAGATCGGATGAATAGCGTTCTCGGATAAGGGCGAAAAATATGGAGGTCCCGTGTGCAAGTTGCGCACGTTAAAAATCCCACGGCATCTGGAAATCGTAAAGAGTAGGCCTTCCAGGCCGGTGCCCTGGCAAAATTTAAAAATTAAAAACCTACCCACAAAAAAAGTATTTATAGAACGTGTGATTCCTATATACACACACTGGGATTCTCGCCGGTGCTACGGAGTTCGTGCATTGTGCTGAGATCCTCCTTGTGTGATCTAAGGGAGGAGATCGGAGCACTGATGTAGTAGTCCGTGTGCAATCATCAAGGCAAGTGACAAAACAATCTAACAGTGTCCCATCAAGGTAAGAGACATACAACAGTTTGGCAGTGTCCCACCTAAACAATAAACACAAAAAGTCTTAACAGGTTGCGAAGCCCAATCGCAACAACACAATGGTCGCTTCCTAGAACAAGACAGATGTAAATACCATCTCTATTATTATGCGGCTAGGCGATTTATTTAAGAACAAAGATAAACGTTGTTTTAACTACAAGGGAGTAAAAGGCGCGTCAGTTACTAAATAAATAAATTAGTGTAAATTAGTAAATAAAAGTAATTAACAGGTACTCGTTGGACAAAAAGAATGACACTAGACAACAGAAAAGGCAATATAAGTGATAGGCTTACCGGGAATCGAACCCATTTTGTCAGTTACTAGAAGAGTGATTCTCAACCTATAGGCCGCATCCCAAGAATTCGTCTTATTTCGTCTATGGCCTCTGACTGACAGAACCGTCAATGACTATCACGTCTGGTGGCGTTTTGTAGGGCGGCAACAAACTGTCTCCACTTTGCTCGGTTGGCAGCCATCCTCCGTGTGGTGCCACAGCTCTGGTTCATGCTTTGTATCTCTGCTTCAACAGTTCTCCGCCAGGTAGCTTTTGGCTGGCCTCGCTTTCGCTGTCCTTCTGGAGCCCATAGCATGGTAGTGCTGGTGATGATGTCAGGGTCTCATCTGAGGATATGGCCAACCCAATTCCAGCATCTACCCTCTATGATGGTGCGCATGTCTTTGTAGGTGATGGTGTTTGGCCATAAAATTAGAAAAATGTTTCTTAGGCAAGTTGTGTGGAATGAGGACAGTTTGAACATTTCTTTTTTCTGTTACCCTCCAGCATTCGGCATCGAACTGAAGTACCGAAATTAGGCAGCTCTAGCATGTTTAAAAATGATTTAAAAAAAGCCCCAAAATTTGGTCGCAATAAACATCGCGATGTGTCGCGAACCGTTGCATTTCCCTAAAACGAAGGTTTAAGCGACATGCCTTTGGCTGAATTCCTATAATTAATTTTTACTTGTCAATTTTGGTACATGGGTCAGCAGTTTCACTAACTGTGAAATTTGGGTCGTGGTTGACAAAAAAAATTGAGACCCAGTATATGTAATGCACTAGCATTACATATACAAATTATCTCTTCATAGTCACGTGTCTTACCTGCTGGAAAAACACATACAAACAGACACTCAATCTTGCTTTGTTATTCATTGGCATAATTATCATCGCCTCTTATTATTATTTCTCCAGTCACATCATCACAATCATCATCATCATGTTGTCGTGCCACGATTGTCATTTCACTACCGGTTGAAGCGATACGTTACCCTAGCAACTAGAAAGTTGTCCCTCATCAAGTCTCCGAAAGCTTGTTCTACTGGATGCATCCTCAACATCCACTTGGCCTTTGTGTGGTTGGCGGTCAAGGCCGAGTTACAGGTCATACTTCTTACTATTTCCTTCACATCAGAAAACAGACGATAATAATATGCAAAAAGTGTGTTAAATAATATATAACTAAATACGATCTTTCGATATTTCGACATATAATACAATGACATATAATACAATGACACATAATACAATGATACATAATACAATGATACATAATACAATGATACATAATACAATGACACATAATACAATGACACATAATACAATGACATATAATACAATGACATATAATACAACTGCTTCTGGACAAACTACGAAAAGAGAAAGATAGAAAGGAAGAACAAAAGAAAAGAAGCGAGAAAGATAGAAGAAAATGAAGCATAAAGGAAAGAAAGAAAGAACAACGAAGGAAAGAACATAAAAAGATAGAAAGAAACAGAGAGAAAGAAAGAGCCAAAGCGAGAAAGAACGAAAGATAGAAGAAAAGGAAGCATGCAGGACAGACACACAGATAGAAAAAAACAAACAAACAAACAAACAAACCGAGAAAGGAGAAAAGATTGAAGAAAACAAATATGCATGAAGAAAGGAAAGGAAGACAGAAAGAAAGACATAAGAAGTGCACATATTTTTTTAAGTAAATCATATTGAAAAAAAACAAACAGTAGATCTATGAATTAATAAGAGCTATCGTACCTAAAGAATTTTCTGCAAAATTAACTCAAGAAAGATGAAGTGGGGCACCTATATATGACAATTAATGTATGTAGAACCGAAAGTATTCAGAGAGCAACATAAAATATTTATTTTGTGGATTGGTACATCTAAGGTCAGAGCTTCTAAAAGTGGTCGTTATGAAGCTGTACATTTAGTGCTTCTTGCCTTGGTTGAAACACCAGACAGACTACGACTTATCACCTCTTGTCTAGTTTTTTGTAACATCAGACAGACTACATCTTCTCACTTCTTGCCTTGTTTGACACACCAGACAGACTACGACTTATCACCTCTTCTCTAGTTTTTTGTAACATCAGACAGACTACATCTTCTCACTTCTTTTCTTCATTGTGATATCATCTTGCAGAAAGCCTGCACCAAAACTGTCTTGTGGTTTTGCAGTAGTAGAATCTGTAGCTATTTGTTTTACATGATGATAATATTCCCGCATATAACCAACATCGAAACCATCATTTTTCATTTTTACTACCTATGGAACCACAGCTGCATCTAGTCACCTTGCAAGAAGTTTGTAACAAAGGATTCATGTGTTATTGCAGCAGGGGTTTCTGGAGCAACTTGTTTTGCCTGACCAGACATAAACCCAGGCTCATATTAGTTGCCTTATACGACATGCCTGAAGGAGCAGTACGTCTAATCTTTCTTTATCGCGTCAGAGTGCCATGACATATAATACAATGACATATAATACAATGACATATAATACAATGACATATAATACAATGACATATAATACAATGATACATAATATAATGACAAATAATACAATGACACATAATACAATGACATATAATACAATGACATATAATACAATGACATATAATACAATGATACATAATACAATGACATATAATACAATGACACATAATACAATGACATATAATACAATGACATATAATACAATGACATATAATACAATGATACATAATACAATGACATATAATACAATGACATATAATACAATGACACATAATACAATGATACATAATACAATGATACATAATACAATGATACATAATACAATGACACATAATACAATGACACATAATACAATGACATATAATACAATGACATATAATACAATAACACATAATACAATGATACATAATACTTACTTACTTACTTACTTACTTACTTAGTCGTTCCTCTTCTACCGTGAGGTGTAGAGGTTTGGAAGAGAGAGCGCCAGACTATCCTATTGGCTGTCTTCCTCCTGGCCTGGTTCCATTCTAGTCCTCGGTCCTTCAAAGATTGTCTAATGTTGTCCTCCCAGCGGACTCTGGGTCGTCCTCGGGGTCTGGATCCTTGGCTCTTTGTTTCCCATGCTTGTCGTGGTAGCCGATCTTCTCCCATTCTGCAGACATGGCCAAACCATCTTAATTGGGACTGACTTGGGTCTGCAGGGGGTAGGATTTAAGGCCTTGACGTATCGTCTGGTTGCGTACCATGTCTCTTCTTGTTACTTCAACCACCTTCCTCAGATACCTCATTTCTGAGGATACATAATACAATGATACATAATACAATGACATATAATACAATGACACATAATACAATGATACATAATACAATGATACATAATACAATGACATATAATACAATGACATATAATACAATGACATATACTGTAATACAATGATACATAATACAATGACATATAATAGAAAAACACGTAATTCAATACAGAAAATGTACCAAAAAATTCGTAATTATTCTATGATTAACCCTGTTTGTCCCTTCCCTCTAAAGTCCGCTGTTACGTGTCTTTTATATTATTAATGTTAATATTTACTGACAGGATGGTTCCTGTGGCCAAGATCACGTCTGGGCTAGTAAACACATCAGACACCGCAACAAGCCAACATCACTCATAATTATTTGAGACACAATGGGCGAAGTGAACGACATACATTTTATTTAACAATTCACGCTGCTCCACATGAAATACAGATCAAGCCAATATACAAATGGCATATTATATGCAGTCGTCGATATAACTTTAAGCAGTCCGTTCATGTCTGGAACGCTGTGCTGTTCATTTATAACCTTTTAATATATCTAAATTCCACAGCTCAAACACATGCGTCCACTCGCCATGACACACACTGGTAGAAGGCCCCGCACTTCTCTTCTCTCGTTTCACGTGAGCCAGCCAACCATAACGGCATGACGTCACTACCCGTATTAATAAGTGACCCCGCATAAAATAAACAAAACAGGAGCCTAGTAGAGCTACTTATTATATAGACACAATCGTTATGAATTTTAATCATAACACACGCTTAATGTTTATAGTGCACAACCTGGCCGCAACGGGATTATTTCAAGCTTTGCTAATCGCTAATTGGGGGTTGGAGTGGCTAAGAGGTATGGAGTAGGCCACTAATTATAAAGGTACAGGGTTCGCTCCCAGTACAGGAATTTTTTTTTTGGTCAGAACCAGTAGTTCATAATGATGTATACTCACCCTATGATCTCGTGGGTAGAGTTCCCGTGGGAGTTCCCATGTGCAAGTTGTGTACGTTAAAAACCCCTCGGCAGTTGGAAATCATAAAGAGTAGGGCATACGGCCGCCGCCCTGGTAAAATTTCACAATTAGGAAACCTACCTACCACAAAAATATTTATAGAATGTGTAATTCTTGTATACACACATTGGGATCTCCGCCGGTGCTACGGATTTCATGCACTGTACTGAGATCCTCCTTGTGTGATCTAAAAGAAGAGATCGTATCACTGACGGAGTTGTCCGAGTGCAATGAAGATTATCCTTACCAAAACCAAACTAATCTCAGTCAGCTGCTGAAGGTTGTCCCGTTATCTTACTTTCTTCTTCTTCGTCGTCAAGTACAACACCTGGTGGTGTAGGTAATCGTGTCTTGTCACTACTTTTTATCTCCAGTACTTTTTATCAATTCTGTATTTCCATGTCAAGGTGTCCAATTGTATAGTATCTTCTCTGTTTGTTGTTATCTAACTCTTCTGTGCTTTCAATCTTTCCTTTTGTCACAATGTATTTCAACTTTTTTTCTTTTCATTACTTGCCCAAAGAAAGTGGCCTGCTTCCTTCTAATGTGAGTAATACGGTTTCTTTGCTCACAGGTTTCTTTCATGACATAAGCGTTACTTTTATTAGCTGTCCAAGTTGTTCTTAGCGGTCTTTTGTGAAACCACATTTCCGTGCACTGGCTTCCTAGCTCGGTGGTCCATGGTTCGATCCCCAGTTGAGGTGGAATTTTTTTTAGACCGCAAATGGTTCCGGGGTAGACCCAGCCTCATATATTGGGTACCAGAGCAACTCTATGAAGGTTGTTATGAATAAAATTCATAACATTTGTGTCGATATCATGTGATTGTTCGACGAGGCTCCTCGTTTGTTTATTATACGTAGTCCTTGGTAACACAGGAAGTGACGTCATTGCCTGGGGGTGTAGACTGGCAGACGTGAAAGTTAGGAAGGCAGACGGGAGAGATCGTTTGCTGTGGTCTTCGATGTGTGTAGCTTATGGCGAGTTGACGTATGTCTCTGAGCTCATGAAAATTTATATAATATTGCGACATATCTCTATTATGTACCATCACTAGTGCATCAATATACTTCTGTGAGATGGATCTAGCTATATTTTACAAGGGAGAATGGATTCTATATATCAAGTGAGTCTGAATTAATAAAACTTTGAAGTCTATCAAAGGACAGTGTTTGAGCTACGATGGTACAGAGACTTTTCAAAGACTGCATATGTTACGCCATGATATATATTGGCTTGTTTTAAAATGCATGTGGAACAGCGTCTCAAATAACATTAAATGTATTGTATTCGTGCCACTTCGCCTTGGTGACTTTACTACGGCGTTTTGAACATCAACCGTGTGCGTGGTCTCGTTGTCCAACCCTAGGAGTTTCTTGGCCAGAGTAACCAGTCGGTTACCACCTATTAACATTCATATATATATATATATATATATATATATATATATATATATATATATATATATATATATATATATATATATATATATATATATATATATACACACAGTATATATATATATATATATATATATATATATATATATATATATATATATATATATATATATATATATATAATAAGACCCGTAACACAACAAAGGTTAAGGCTGCTGGCGTGACGCTGACCACATCCCTCCTAGTGTGCTGATGGTCAAGAAATATGAGCCTAACACCATATTCTCAATGTGCCTCAATGGACGTGTAACGGGATCCTCCTTTTTTTTTTTAAACATGTCTGTGGCCTCCAGGAACTTTTCTGCGTGTTTACTGATTGTCCATGACTCGTGTCCACGTATTTGGGTTGGCTCTAAATAACACTGAAGGAACGATCTTTCTTACTCCCATTGATAAAGAGCTGTTGCAAAAAATAGTTTTATTCCATGAGAGCTGTTTTTACCCAGGCTATTTTACTCATTACCTGCCAGATACATTTCTTACCTTACAGTTGTCCATTATGTTGGTGACTGGACCGCTTATCAGGTAAACGATGGCAAATGCCGCAAAGTAAGACCGTCCCGCCTTGCCTACAAACGATGGAACCACCAATGTCATTACACATCGCATTTGCACACTGAAAGAAAATGTCAAAGACAGGACCAGGCCTAACCCCGATCCTATTATGGCTTTATACTGCTCCTGCATGTTCATCTTCTGGATAATCATAAAATATAAGACAGCAGAAATGGCGATACCAACAGGGAACCAGAGTACCATCTTCAGCAACACTTGTTCGTCCGGCGCTGACTTCATGAGTTTGTTAAAAAACCCTCGTCTCTTTTTTATCTTTTTCTTCTTCCTGTTTTTCTCCTCACCGGAGGAAGACGACGACGATCTAGGACTTTCTTTTTTGTCAGCGCTGTCAGAAGATTCTTTACTGTCGTTATCTGCAGAACTCTCTAGACTACCAGAAGTTTGTGTACTTTCTTCGCTGTTGGGGCTGTCAGAGTCTTCCTTCCCGCCGGCACTATTTTCAGTGCTCTCTTCACTTTTGCCTGTCTCACTTTCTGTAGTGCTGCTACTGTCGGGACTGTTGGTGGATTCGGCTGTCTCTGTTTGATTGTTGTTATTTGTGTTAGTTACGGAGGATTCGTTAACGTTAGTATTTGCTGAACTGCTGAGACGGGACGAACCAACTTTTGGATCATAACATGCATGTCTTTTAGCTCCTTTTCTGAAACTACCGTAATTTACGTTTTCCTTCTCATTAACTGTCACCACAAGATAATTTTGGTTATCTGCAGGGACATCAAGTTTGTCCTGTGTTATTGCTTGTGTTAATCTGTTTGTCTCATCTTTAATTTGTTTTTCTGGATGAATGTCTATTCTCCTTTTGTCTGTGATCCCGGAACTAATGTTTGGGTGTCGATGTATGAATTGTTGATCAACTTTCCGTATTTGTGGTAGGAAAGACGTTTTATTGGGCTGATTACGTATCGCCATTATTGTACTTTTTTTAGACGTAGGTATTGAAAGAATCCACAAATGTCCAAGGTAAATAACGTGTAACTCTTATGACATAAATTAGTTTCTTCTTCTGCGTACAGGTCATTGGCCATGCTAAATCTGCACGCCTGTTGCCAGGACCAAGTCCAGAGTTATCTCCAGATCCAGGCGGCAGCCCCATTGTTTCTACCTCAGCCCCATAACCCCTGGCCAGGTCTGGTATGGTAGGTCATTATGGTTGGGCAGTTTTTAAGAACGTGTGTCTGGACATCAGCTCCGAGTGGACATTAACTTGTATGAGATACTCTCAGGCCATTAACGCAACCTGATAATTTACAATATCCGTTTCTCAGACGGAAAAGGATGGACTGCTAGTGCCAAGAAAGCTGGTGGACTGGGTCGAATCTGTTGTCCACCATTTTTTTCTGCCACTGGGAGCAATCAAGTAAAATCATATTACGTAATACACACTAAAATATGCTTAGACCATATTCAGATAAGAGCCGTAATATTTTTAAAGAAAGCTTTTATTGTTTCGCACGGGTTTGTTATTTCTTGTTGACTATGGATTTATTTCATTCTCACACGTCGTTTAGTTAACCAGAGTATGCGACTAACGCGGTCACTGTTTATGGGCACCAGAACAACCAGACCACATTCTGTTTTGTCTGTTATTTTTGCCGTAACCCTTGCCTAGTCTGTCTGTTGTCAAATTGCTTATACTTCTTATACCAAACGTGGAATCCTAATTCATCATCATCATCATCATCATCATCATCATCATCATCATCATCATCATCACAATCATCATCATCATCACTATCATCATTATCATCTTTACTATCACAATAATCATCACTGTCATCATTATCATCTTTATTGTCATCATTATCATCTTTACTATCATCATTATCATCTCTACTATCATCATTATCATCTCTACTATCATTATCATCTTTACTATCATCATTATCATCTTTACTATCATCATTATCATCTCTACTATCATCATTATCATCTTTACTATCATCATTATCATTTCTACTATCATCATTATCATCTCTTTTATCATCATTATCATCTCTACTATCATCATTATCATAATCATCAAAGCATTATCACCATCAACATCATCCTTTTCCTTTTCGCCCCCTATGAAGCATGGAGTCATCAATGTTGTTGGCCCCCTAGCAGAAAACCTGCACAAAGCTTTCATGTGCTCTTGTAGCAATTTGTTTGACATGATGAGGTTGCCAACCTCATGCGCAACCTCACATTAGTCGCCGTAGACGACATGCCTGATAGAGCTGAAGCCCTATGGAATCCTAATTGCCGGCAGTTATACGTGTCTTGTCTCGTGTAGGTCAAGAGGGTCTCTGTGAAGGCAAAGACAGAATAGAAGACTGGCCCGTCTGACATATTGTAAAAGGCAACTAATCTGTGGTTGTCCATAGGGCTAGCAATCTCATCGTGAAAAACTAGTTGCTACAGAAACTATTAAAACATTATAATGTAAAGAAAGGCAAGGGAGATCATAATTCTCAGTACCACTGATCTGGCAGTGTGGTTAGTCACGATTCCTTTCCCAATCGAAATGATGCCTTTTGTTACCTCAGCTAAGGATGATTAATACCCCATGTCTTTTGTTACTTCAACTAAGGATGATTGATACCCCATGCTTTTTGTTACCTCGGCTAACGATGATTGATATAATATGTCTTTTGTTACCTTAGCTAAGGATGATTGATACCACATGCATTTTGTTACCTCAACTAAGAATGATTGATACACCATGCTTTTTCTTACCTCTACTAAGGATGATTGATACCACATGTCTTTTGTTACCTCAACTAAGGATGATTGATACCCCACGCATTTTGTAACCTTAACTAAGGATGATTGATATACCATGTCTGTTTTTACTTCAATTATGGATGATTGATACCACATGCCTTTTGTTACTTCAACTAAGGATGATTGATACCACATGTCTTTTGTTACCTCAACTAAGGATAATTGATACCTCATGCTTTTTGTTACCTCAACTAAGGATGATTGATACTCCGTGTCTTTTTTTTACCTCAATTAAGGTTGATTGATACCACCTGTTTTTTGTTACCTCAACTAAGTATGATTGATACCACATGCCTTTTGTTACCTCAATTAAGGATGATTGATACCACATGCCTTTTGTTACCTCAACTAAGGATGATTGATACCACATGTCTTTTGTTACCTCAACTAAGGATGATTGATACCACATGTCTTTTGTTACCTCAATTAAGGATGATTAATTCTTCCATACCTTTATTTACATTATAATATTTTTTTACCTCTCTTCCTAAACAATAAGAGGAGCCTCACAATGTGAAATGTCCTGGGCCTCTTCTGAGCTGTCGGAGGGTTGGTAGTATTATTTTCACATTACCACTTATAATAATACCACTGTAACAGTATTACCTGTACGCGTTCTTTATCCTACCCAGTGCAGTTTTGTATTGGTCGTGATGAGACGAAGAATAAACATTACTACTTCCCCCACTCATGCATGTCGTACTGGGCGTATAATATGAGGCTGAACATGGGGCTGGTAACATCATCATGTAAAACAAATAGCTACAACAACCACCTCTTCAACAGCACGTGCATGCTTGGGTTCATGCTTCCTGCAAGGGGATCAGTTATGTCCCCTAGCTGTTCTTGGTTCTTGCTTTCTTTATCCCAGTTATGTCCCCTGGCTGCTCTTGGTTCCTGCTTACTTATTTTCATTTAGAAATAATCATTACCGTATTATTTTTTATTTATGTCTTCTCTTTGATTTCATCATTGGTCTGCAGGTTTCTAAAGTTCTCTTTCCCCATTGTCCATTTTTATATTTTTCATCTTTTCCTCCAACCCTTGTTTCTTTATGTCTACTTTCCTTCGTGCGTCAGCTGCTTAGTGTAGACTACAAATACAACGCATATACAATTCGAGTTGAAATTAAAAAGAGTGGGACGTGCGGCCGATTTCACTCAAATATCTGTCGATCCGGGGAACATACAAGTATATGTCGCCTACATAGCTACGGCCTTAAATAAAAATTCAGAGACGCAGTAATATGGGAGTATGGGTAGGTTCAAGTTTAGGAATCCTAACGCTAATCCATAACACTAATCCTAAACCATAACATTAACTCCAATAGGAAGCCTAACGATATGACCGACAAAAATTTTCGCCGCATCGATCGATATTTGGGCGAAATCGGACACACGTCACACTGTTATTCATTGAAAATTTTCTTCCCGATTTCTCATCTCCACCACATTTAGTTTTGTCCCTCCATCATCTTCACCATATCCACTCTTTTATCATCTTATCCGCCACATTTAGTTTTGTCCCTCATCATCTCCAGCATATCCACTCTTTTATCATCTTCTCCACCACTTTCATACTTGTCTCGAAGAAATTACACATCGTAAGACCTCCTAATTTCAAGAACACTTTTTTATTCACAATTGGAAAAACAGAAATATCCAACCTGAAAATAAATTATCACAAAATATTTGGTCGATAAACCAGGACAGTGTAATGTTTCCTTCCATTTTGTCTACCGTATCAACAACTCTTATGTTACAAGTATGGTATTTACCGCCGAGTACACCCATTTATTGCTTGGCAGAAAATGTAAAGGGGGTTAATTCTGTGGTCTTGTCTTCATCATAATAACAGAGTTACTGTTCATTGGCTTTAACAACGCAACTTGAAACGATGTTTTTTTTTTCCCTGTACATACAATATTTTGGCATTGTTTGTCAATATTAATATTTGTCATGAGTTTTACAATTTTATCGCTCTCTTCTTTTCCACATCTTCCTCGCCAGCTTATTCACTTTTTCTTTTTTTTGTGTGTATTGCCTAAACAATTTGATGTTAAAAATACCATAGAATGCTAAAAATAGTCATGAGAAGGTGCTGAAAGAGGCCATTGCTCAAAGAAAGCTAATTACTCACATCAGGAGGAACCAATCTTCGGGAATGTTATGACAAGAAGAAAGCTAGGACATTGTGACAACAGGAAAGATTGAAGGAAAAAAGAGATAGAGGAAGACAACGAAAGCAAATACTGGACAGTGTGACGTCATGGCATGGAAAAAAGTCAACAACAGAATTGATAAACAGTACAGGAGACAGGAAGTTGTGGACAGACATGATCTCCTACGCCACAAGGCATGGTATTTTAAGAAGAAGAAGTTGGAACAGTCTATCTGTTACATCTATCTTACCCTCTACATAGTTCTGTACTTAACATTTTCTACATACTATTATGTCTAAATCTACAACATTTTAAATGACCAATACATATACTAGAGAAAAATACAAGGTGGTTTGAGTGTCCAAAAGTATTTTACAGCATCAGAAAACACAACCAAGCTGCTTTTTGCACGATCTGACAATGAAAGCAGCTTGAACTTGAAGATTTCAAGATATAAGAACATAAATAATTTGCAATCAGCAATATCTAAAGATGCATCGAATTTGTATCAGGCATTTTTGGACAACATGTAATAAAAGAAGCGTCACAAGACGTAACATGTGTTATTTTAGTTCAAATGTAAACTGCATGCTCGTTATAAAAACATAACATGTATTGGCTGTGTCTTTTTATTTATTTCTGTTTTCAGTGCTATACATTTTTTATATTAAGCGTTTAATGAAAATCAGCCGTGAGTTTTTTTTTCATTGTATTTCAGTGGCAGAAAGAACACCCAGAGCTCAGTAATGCAAGAACCATGCTATACATTGGCAAGAAGAGATCATGTGATAAACCGGCTGAGAACCGGCTATTGCAGACTCAGATACCATCTGTTCGAGAAACTGAAAATTGGACAGACAAAAGTGTGTCCATGTAGGGAGGACAGACAGATGTGTGTCCATGTAGGGAGGACAAACAGACAGATGTGTGTCCATGTAGGGAGGACAAACAAACAGATGTGTATCCATGTAGGGAGGACAAACAAACAGATGTGTGTCCATGTAGGGAGGACAAACAGACAGATGTGTGTCCATGTAGGGAGGACAAACAGACAAATGTGTGTCCATGTAGGGAGGACAAACAGACAGATGTGTGTCCATGTAGGGAGGACAAACAGACAGATGTGTGTCCATGTAGGGAGGAGAAACAGACAGATGTGTGTCCATGTAGGGAGGACAAACAGACAGATGTGTGTCCATGCAGGGAGGAGAAACAGACAGATGTGTGTCCATGTAGGGAGGACAAACAGACAGATGTGTGTCCATGTAGGGAGGACAAACAGACAGATGTGTGTCCATGTAGGGAGGACAAACAGACAGATGTGTGTCCATGTAGGGAGGACAAACAGACAGATGTGTGTCCATGTAGGGAGGACAAACAGAAGATGTGTGTCCATGTAGGGAGGACAAACAGACAGATGTGTGTCCATGTAGGGAGGACAAACAGACAGATGTGTGTTCATGTAGGGAGGACAAACAGACAGATGTGTGTCCATGTAGGGAGGACAAACAAACAGTAGAACATGTAATCCAAGACTGTTGACTCCACGAGAGGAGCATAGTGGCATTGTGGCCTTTTCCAACAAAGTTGAGGAAGAAACTGTATAGTGATGAGAGAAGCCTGAGACGGAATGCCAGCTTTATAACAGAGTTAGCTGTGGTTATTTGAGCGTGAAGGACGACGAAGAGGAAGAAATCGTATGCTTGAATGCAACTTGTAAATCTCATGGGTCTCTGACAGACAAATCTTGTAAATCTCATGGGTCTCTGACAGACAAACCTTGTAAATCTCATGGGTCTCTGACAGACAAACCTTGTAAATCTCATGTGTCTCTGACAGACAAACCTTGTAAATCTCATGTGTCTCTGACAGACAAACCTTGTAAATCTCATGGGTCTCTGACAGACAAACCTTGTAAATCTCATGGGTCTCTGACAGACAAACCTTGTAAATCTCATGGGTCTCTGACAGACAAATAAAGAATAACACAATTGACCATTCAAGACTATCGTAAAAGGCTCTAATATGAGGTGCATGAGTTTGCTACAACAACTGGAAAATGACAAAAGAACAGTCGGGCGACCGCAAGTGAGGTTAAGAGATGTGTTAAGAGATGTGTTCAGAGATGTGTTAAGACATGTGTTAAGAGATGTGTTAAGAGATGTGTGCAAGAGAAACATGAGGGCACTGGACAATAAATTCAGCAACCTGGGAGAATGACGCTGCCGATCGCACCATGCGGCGATGCTATCTACGACGCTACCTCAGATTGGGCCAAAAGAAGCTCACACAACAAGCAGGTGAAAACGTCGAAAAGAACAGCAGGGAAATAAGCAGCTGAAGATTGTCCCATCTGGGGTGCATTCCCATAGTCAGTTACGACTGAAGGGGCTATTATTATTATTATTATTATTATTATTATGGGGTTGGAAACCTCATCATGTAAAAAAAATTGCTACAGACACCAACGTTGACCGAGTACATGGATGCTATAGTGCAGAGACCACCTGTAAAAAGCGGGGGAGGGGGTCAGTTGCAGTGATAGCCCATGCTACATACAGAGCTATAAAGAAAATAATGACGTATAACTGAATATAATAAGTTCTCTGGCTCGCTTTAAAAATATTGTCTTATTGTAGCTATGGTTACCTTTCATGTCATTGTTTTGACAAAGCGACTTTAGCGCTGATTTATTTCAGTTCATTCAGGATTTCTCAATTATACGGACCATATTTTTTTCATTTTTTGTATTTGTTCATTCTTTGTTGTTGTTTTGCTGCGTTATTCCATTTAATTTCTTTGCGTTAGTATTTCTTTCTTGTTCATAATTGTTAATTGTTTCTTTATAATTTTTATCGTGTTTGCTGTTGTCTTAGCTTTTCTTCAGTTGCAGTCCTTGTATCTGTGGCTGATGAAGGACAAACTAGAAACGTCGTGAGTTTCTAGATTATTGTTATTTTATACACGTGACTCACCTTGTTTTTTAAAATTTTGTTTGTTTGTTGCGTTTTGTTGTTGTTTTGTTTGAATATGTATAGTACTAATAGAGACTTTTTCAGGCCTTAAATCGAGAATTCCTCAGCAACAGAGAAATTGGCAAGAAGATGAAGATGGCGGTATACCGCTCCACCTATGTCCAAGTATTGACGTATGGATACGAGTCATGGGCAATGACTACAACCCATAAAAGCCAGATCCAAACCTCAGAAATGAGGTATCTGAGGAAGTTGATTGAAGTAGCAAGAAGAGATGTGGTCCGCAACCAGACGATACGCCAAGGACTAAAAACCCTGCAGTCCCAAATAGAACAGCATCAACTAAGATGGTATGGCCATGTCTGCAGAATGGGAGTAGATTGGCTACCACGACAAGCACGAGAAACTACGAGCCAGGGATCCAGGCCTCCAGGACGACCCAGAGTCCGCTGGGAGGACAACATTAGACAATCTTTGAAGGACCGAGGACTAGAATGAAACCAGACCAGGAGGATGACAGCCGATAGGATAGTCTGGCGCTCTCTCTTCCAAACCTCTACACCTCGCAGTAGAAGAGAAACGGCTAAGTAAGTAAGCAAGTACTAATACATAAATACATTGACAAAAATACAGATAAAGAAAACAAAAGGGGTAAAAAGTAGTTTTAAAAGCATCGAAAAAACAATTAACATGCTTGTATTCAGAAAGATATAGATAGACAAAAAGATCTGTAGGGAAAAAAACACGCTGATACAAATATAGTCACATATAGATAGATAAATAGACAGATTATATAGGGAGATAAACAAGGAGAGGCATCAGATAGTCAGAGAAACATAACATGTTTGTGGCTCAGGCAAGGTTGTTCTAGTAAACAAAGTTAATTATAACTTTTCATATACCACCAGCGACGACAGTATTTCAGTTATAGTAATCTAGTAATATCTATCATATAACACTATTTCAAGTATCCAGAGTTACTAAAAATTGGCTTAAACATTATTAATTTTCTAGTATCTCAAAGCTGCAGGCCGTTTGTTGAGTCAACCTATAAGCACCGGTTGGTAATATTGGTAATTGTCAGCTGTCTGCAAATGTTCTAATAATAGTCATATGGACATCCGCATCACGTGTTTCTATGTTTACGACAATACTTTTGGTACATTATTAAATTATTCCTGCTATAGTAGGGTATATATATATATATATATATATATATATATATATATATATATATAGGCATATATGCTTACTGGATATTGCTAAAAACTTAGCATCCATTAGACATGTTCTTCCCAAAATTTCAAACTCAAGAAGATGTGCAACTGCAACAAAAACTAGAAAAAACACAAAACCTTCACAATTGTAGATACAGTTGTGTTGAATTCATTATTTGCATTAATCCAACAATTATATAATAATATAAAAGTCTTATTGTTGACCCTTATTCATCTAGCGCTTTGGCTAATTCGTCAAATGACCTTTTCCCAACTAAACCACTTCCGAGTTCATCAAACGGTCTCTTCCCGATTAACCTACTGCTAAGTTCGTCAAATGGTATCCTCTTTCCGACAAATCCACTGCTTATATCGTCGAAAGGTCTTCGTTTTCCAATTATACCTCTTCCAAGCTCATCAAATGGTCTTTTGTTCAGATACCCGTTTACAATAGAACCATTTGAAGAATTTTTAACAATATTATTACTCATTTTGCCAAATGAGGTTCTTTTTCCAACCAAACCACTTCCTAACTCATCAAAAGGACGTTTACCCACTAAACCGCTGCCTAACTCATCAAAAGGACGTTTACCCACTAAACCGCTACCTAACTCATCAAAAGGACGTTTTCCCACCAATCCGCTGCCTAACTCATCAAAAGGACGTTTTCCCACTAAGCCGCTGCCTAACTCATCAAATGGACGTTTTCCCACCAAACCACTTCCTAACTCATCAAACGGACGTTTTCCTACCAAACCACTTCCTAACTCATCAAATGGACGTTTACCCACCAAACCGCTGCCTAACTCATCAAAAGGACGTTTTCCCACCAAACCGCTGCTTAACTCATCAAAAGGACGTTTTCCCACCAAACCACTTCCTAACTCATCAAATGGACGTTTTCCCACCAAACCACTTCCTAACTCATCAAAAGGACGTTTTCCCACCAAACCGTTACTTAACTCATCAAAAGGACGTTTACCCACCAAACCTCTGCTTAACTCATCAAACGGACGTTTTCCCACCAACCCGCTGCCCAGCTCATCAAACGGTCTTTTCTCTGGAAATCCACCTGAGGGTTTTCCGAACCGTGTGTAGTAGCCAGATCGCTTTCCTACTAATCCGCTTGCAAGTTCATCGAATGGTCTCTTACTGAAGTATCGAGGATAAGAATGGAACCGTATCCGATTTCGACTCACATTTGAAGATCTCTTTACCAATGGTCTGCTGTGTGACACACTGAAACGATACAAAAAAACAAAGAAGTCATTAGTTAAAAACAGACACAATAGAACGGTACATTAAATGCACAAAGTCCTTACCGATTTATCTGTTTTCAGAAACTGCCTAACGAAGTAAAATTTTCCCCAGATAACTTATTAAGTAATTTTGACATTTTTTTGTCTTTGTTTCGGCTAATGTGTTTACGTGTTTCTTGTCATAGACTTTGACCTGGTCATTGATCGGCTAACAACATTGCATCCTTCAGGCTTACTGAGATGTCGACTTTACCATTACATATGTAATTATTCCTTACGTCAAAATTTTACATCAACAACGTATGATTATTTTTATGGCAACATTTTACCATCACATAACAATCATTATTCTTACGTTGAAATGTTACCCTAACAAAACATAATTATTTTTATGTTGCCATTTTACCCTCACAAACCATGCTTATTCTTATGTCGATATTTTACCATCATAAAACTTGATTATTCTTTTGTCGACAGTTTATCCTCACAAAACATGATTATTCTTACGTCGACAATTTACCCTCACAAAACATGATCATTATTACTCTGACATTTTACCCCCAGAAAACAAGATTATTCTTACGTCGACATTTTACCCTCACAAAACATGATCATTATTACTCTGACATTTTACCCCCAGAAAACAAGATTATTCTTACGTCGACATTTTACCCTCACAAAACATGATCATTACTACGTTGACGTTTTACCCTCACAAAACATGATCATTATTACGTTGACATTTTACCCTCACAAAACATGATCATTACTACGTTGACATTTTACATTCACAAAACTTGATTATTCTTACGTTCACATTTTACCCTCACAAAACATGATCATTATTACGTTGACATTTTACCCTCACAAAACATGATCATTACTACGTTGACATTTTACCCTCACAAAACATGATCATTACTACGTTGACATTTTACCCTCACAAAACATGATCATTACTACGTCGACATTTTACCCTCACAAAACATGATCATTACTACGTCGACATTTTACTCTCACAAAACATGATCATTATTACGTTGACATTTGACTCCCACAAAACGTAATTATTCTTATATTGAAGTTTTACCTTTACGTGCGTGGTTATTCTTAAGTCCACATTTTATACGCACATAGCATGCTTATTCTCATGTCAACATTTGACTCGCATAACACGATTTTTCCTATGTCAACATTTTACCCTTTATATAATTATTTTTACTGTCGGCTGTTCAATGTGGCAAAGACACATTATAATAATAATATAACCAGTCTACTAAGTCCTTTATATTTAGACATGCGCCCTAAAATAACCGACGGACCCTGAATCTCGGTTGAATATGGAACATTTTATAAACATTAAAATATAATGTATTCGTATCTGAAAAAAATATTGGCTAAGCTTTTAGGGCGCTTTCCTCTCGGGGCACAGTTCCTGGGTTCCGGGATTGAAACTTAGTATCGTCACCCTCCAATCTACACAGCTGTAAATGGGTACCTGACTCTGCTCTTGAGTTAGGGAAGGCAAAGGCAGTGAGAAAAGGAATTGGCCACATCCTCTCATAAAGTTGGTCCTAGTACGGTGAAATCTCTAACAATTCACTCCCCTAAGGTAGTATCTGCTATGGGACAACCTTTAACTTTTTTATCTGATAAAAGTCACCATTTGAACGAAATACAGAAATAACGATGTCGCCGTTACAACTGAAGAAAAATTCAGCAAAAACGTCAGCGGTTTGATATGCGTAAACAACGAAGGGGATTACTGCACTAGTTGTTCCTTATAAAAGATAATTGTAAGTATAATTATTAACAAATGTTAATGCAGTCAGTTTTACAAATGAACAATACACGTGAAACTCGGGACGCTTCATATCACCCTTCGTCAGACACAGTCACAAACACGAGACAAAGATGAGAAACACGAAACGTAAATGAGAAGCACGAGACAAAGATGAGAAACGCTAAACAAAGATCAGAAACACGAGACAAAGATGAGAAACACTAGACAAAGATCAGAAACACGAGACATAAATGAGAAACACTAGACAAAGATCAGAAACACGAGACAAAGATGAGAAACACAAGACAAAGATCAGAAACACGAGACATAAATGAGAAACACGAGACAAAGATGAGAAACACGAGACAAAGATGAGAAATATAGAAAGGTTATGAAGGAATAACATAAAGAAAATATACATGTCGAAAAAATAACTAATGTACAAACAAAAAACACTTTAAAAAAAAAGAAAGAAATGTGCAAGCAAAGACACAGCAAAGAATATCACATGAGATAAATTAATGAAATGTATAGCCTGGTGTAAAAGTAATGTGTCATGCGTTAAACCAATATCGTCTTAAAATCTTAAAATATGGCGCCACAAACAGAACAGAAAATGAAAACAGTAGAGGAAAAAAGGAAAACCAGAAATGAGAAATGCGAAATCTGAACCAGTTAGTAAAGGACAAACGAGGGTGAGAGAGAGAGAGAGAGAGAGAGAGAGAGAGAGAGAGAGAGAGAGAGAGAGAGAGAGAGAGAGAGAGAGAGAGAGAGAGAGAGAGAGAGAGAGAGATAAGAGAGAGAGAGAGAGAGAGAGAGAGAGAGAGAGAAAGAGAGAGAGAGAGAAGAGAGAGAGAAGAGAGAGAGGAGAGAGAGAGACTGGGCAAAGAAAAATGACGAATTATTTGACGAGTTCATTGATAACACCGACCTGAGGGCAGATATTAAATAAAATAATGCTGGACATTCAGTTCATCCGAGGAAAGAGATCCCATTAAACAAAATCCGGTGATTCTCCAAAGCAATGCGAGTTCTTTATCAGTATTCATAAATGGGTGCCTTCAAGGAATAGAAGTATTGAAATTGTGTGACAAAGTCCTCAATATAAAACTTATAACAAGAACCAGACAATTACCAGTTGAACAAGAGTTGACAGGAAGACGCTAACGATATATACACACATTAAAGAAACCTGTTGATAGTATTATATTTTTTTCTGAAACCCTCTGTTTGATTTGGTTTGGTTTGGTTTGGATTGATTTGGTTTGGTTTGGTTTGGTTTTAAGGACTATCTTCATTGCACACGGACAACTCCATCAGTGCTCGGAACTCCTCCCTTAGATCACACAAGGAGGATCTCAGCACAGTGCACGAATTCCGTAGCAACGGTGAGAATCCCAATGGGTGTATATAGGAATCCCACATTCTATAAATATTTTTGTGCTGGAAGGTTTCTAATTTTTAAATTTTGCCATCAAGATAGGCATACCCTTTACGATTTCCAACTGCCGTGGGATTTTTAACGTGCGCAACTTGCACACGGGACCTCCTATTTTCTCGCCTTTATCCGAGAAGGCTAGGCATCCGATCTCACTATCCAGAAGACCGGGGGGGGGGGGGGGGGGGGGGGGGGAGAGAGAGAAATGAATGACATCATCAGGACCACTGGTTCTAAAAAAAAAAAAAAAATTACATAAATTATATTTCCTCATCTGGGAATCGAACACTGTACCTCTATAATTCGAGGCGGACGCCATGCCTCTTAACCACTCCAAACCCCCCCCCCCCCCCCCGTTACGAGAGGTAAATGGGGACCGAAAGGTTTATTAGTTTTGTAAAAATGTCTGTCAAATGTTCTCAAAATTTATTTTAATAAACGTATGCCTGTTAGAAATATAAGAACTGTCACGTCTTTACAAACAACAGTATTAATGACATTTCTCCATAATAAGAAAGGTGATTTTCGGAAATGAAACAATTTGGGTATGGTACACAAACTAACAAAAGCGACACTTATGGGCGTTGACAAACGTAAGTGCCGAAATGTATAGGTTCTTACATTCACCAAGCATATATAGAGGCATATCTTGAGTCATCCTTATATGACCACCAGCTATGCACAATTCTACAATATACGTACGTGGAAGTGAACCTACGTTTGTGAGGCTAATTACATCCTATTGACTCTTGAAATTACCCACACACTTCCGGGGATTCCCTGTGGTGACACTTTTTGAGAACCCAGTATTGCACACTAAGCTTGGAGAAGTCACTTGGGCCCCAGGCGTAATTCTTTGGCTTTGACTTTGCTGACTGCATGCAGAAGATCTCACTATGGACCCAGTGATAGACAAGGGAGGATGAGAAGTGGCTCTGTGCAGGACGTGACAGTTCCTCGGGAGAGCCCAGAACCAGAGCACATGTTTTAGCTCGGCATAGTTGGAGAGCCCCCTTGGATGGCGGAGAATACACAGTATGCCACGCACGTCTTAATCCTAGTTTGGGACCAGATGTGATGATCCTTTAAATGCAAGCCAAGTTGGAGAAACTGGAGCTCATGACTTCAACTCAACACGTTTCGGAATGGCAGAAAAGCCACAGGAAAAGCCTAGATTTACAGTGTAGGAATCTTCAACTTGGCTTTGGCTGCTAAAGAGCGAGAAGCTCAGCAGCCCTAGTTAAACAACAACAACAACAACATTCACCAAGCAGCTGTGAACTCTGAAATGCCCATCCCAACTTCTGTTTGGAAAATGTATTAATTATATTTCTGGACTCTTATTTTTAACACTGACAATTATATCTGGTTTTATAATAACTGTTTTCCTCATTCCAGGACTTTGTTTGACCCTGAAGCAACAAAACGGTATTTTATGATAAACTGTGACATCTTCTGACTTAAAACTATATGCTGTTCTAGCTGTGTGAACACATATATTACTATCTCGACACTGCGTTACTGAAGATAATATCGATGTCTGAGAAGTCGTGAGAGAGAGAGAGAGAGAGAGAGAGAGAGAGAGAGAGAGAGAGAGAGAGAGAGAGAGAGAGAGAGAGAGAGAGAGAGAGAGAGAGAGAGAGAGAGAGAGAGAGAGAGAGAAAGAGTCGATGTAGAAGAGAGCGGAAAGGAGAATATACGGAGAGGCAGATCATCATCACCATCATCAAGTACTATGCTTAGTGGCGTAGGTGATCATGTAGTTGACTTTCTGTCTACCGTACTATTGATCAATTGTGTTGACTTCTGTCCATGCCACGATGTCAAACTATCCAAAATCTTCTCACTTTGTCACCCTCTATCTCTTTTTTCCTTCTATCTTTCCTGTTGTCACGATATGCTCCAGCTTCCTTCTTCTCATAACATGCCCAAAGAAAGTGGATTGCTTCTTTCTAACATGAGGTAAAAAGTTTCCTTTATGCATTGGCCTCTCTCAGGGCATCCTCATTACTTGGTCTCTCTCAGGGCATCCTCATTACTTGGTCTCTCTCAGGGCATCCTCATTACTCTTTTTATCTGTCCATAGTATTGTTAACATTTTTCTGTAAGACCACTCTGTGGTCTCTGGTGTTGTTCCTACTTGTTTACTTATTGTCCATGACTCACTTCCGTATGTCAGTATTCGTTCTACATAACACTGAAGAGTTCTCTTTCTTACTTCCATTCACAAAGAGTTGTTGCACATGAGATGGGATGCAGATAAGTAAGATAAAAGAGGAAAAGAAAGGCAAAAGGTATTGCGGGAGAAATGATACAGATAGACGAAAAGGAGAAAAAGAATACTAGACAAGAAAAAGGGATTGGACAAAAAACTATTTCTAGTAACCATTCATGAAGCATACGTTTGTTGTAGGCCTGTGATCCTTGGAGCACTGAAGTGTTATGTTGATAATTTTGGATTGAGAAAGCAAACCTTCAAGTCTTAAATCTGCTTTTGGACATAAGTGGTAGATTGGTAACTTCAGAGAATTGATTGATTGACAAGATGCAGGAACTACAAGTTTATAAAAATGCTATAAGATAGACTGAAACTTGGATGTGGAAACAAATACGGATAAACAGACTGAAATGCTGACAGATTGTCATGAAACAAAGAGGAAGACATGCGATAGATAGACAGACAATCATACAGGTAGGTAGGCATGTAGATAGATAGATAGATAGATAGATAGATAGATAGATAGATAGATAGATAGATAGATAGATAGATAGATAGATAGATAGATAGATAGATAGATAGATAGATAGATAGATAGAACGAGCGAACGAACTTTATTTTCAAAGGGTTGAGAATTGGGCACGCAGGCACGTCTGACATTCTGCCCTTCCTTTCGCTCACCTTTCATACTGAATTCATTTATTCTCACATGCATTTTACATATCAATTTCAAGGAATTCAACGTTGTAAAGTAAAATAATAATATAGCAACCTAAATTAACATTAATTACTTATAAGCATGACATAAAATATGTTGAAAAGTACAAACATCGTCATTAGAAACCTACTGTTGATGTTATAAGAAAAGATAATCCGGTTAAGGGGGCATGTAATCAGAATTCAGAAAGTATTCAGAACGTCTATGATTGTATGAATATAGATAGATAGATGGTGAATAAATTAATACTTCCATCATTGCTTCTTACCACCTCCCCCCCATCCCCCCTCCCCCACCGAAGCACAAACTCTTGGGGCAGTGATTTTTGCAACACTTTGTTTTATATAATGAGGTTGCCTGCCCAATGAACAACCTTATGTTTAATCGCCTTTTACGACATGCACCAGGGACCAGTAGGCTTATTCTTTCTTTCTTTATCTTATCAGAATCACCGAGAATTAAGTACGAGTAGTTCTAATTTCAATTATGTCTTCAAACTACGAAAACCTAAGAGGAAAATGCAGATAATGCCAATATAAATGGCAAACCATCTACAGCCAAACAAACAACTACAGCTGTTATAACAATGAAAGCAACAACTTTAGCCAGTACAAATCTTGACAGATACGTCCTGGGCTTAAGTGAAAACCTTGACAAGACTAACTGTCGACACGACGTTTGGCGCGTCCTCTAACCCGATCACTTCAGCTTTTCTTGACTTTGGTGTTCAGGTCTTGTGTACAGCAGATCGTCTGAGAACCGAAGATCTGTGTCAGTAAACATGTCGACGTCAGGGGTAGTGACATCTCAGTACGACGATCTCAGTCCTTAAGGTATTATGTCCAGGAGACCTAACTACGAGACCAGAATATGTACCATCTTCGAACTTGGGTGTCATTTATCTCCAATTATTGATATCTCTTGCCCTTGGTAGTACAGTCTAATAAACAACTTTCTGTCCACTTCTTTGTGTTTACTGCATATGCACATAGATGTCGTGTCTATATATCTTGCTTTTGTTTTTGTTTTTCTCCTGCATTGTGGTCGTCAAGGCAGTGTTATGTTTCTTCATTTGTCCAATATATTTCATTCCTCAGACTGTGCTTGCCTATGTTAATCATCATCATCATCATCATCATCATCATCATCATTGTTGAGGATTGTTGTATGGTTTGCGAGCATTTTGGTTTGAACTTGATTCGGATGGTCGCACCATGTAACACCTCCACGAAATAGAATAATTACGGTTCGCGTATAACGTGGTATGACGCGTTAGGCTAGTAACGAGAGTCTTTGTGTAGCCTTCGGGCGTATAACAGTGTTTAAGGATTTGTGTGGTAGAACCACTAAGGATTACACTGGTATACACACATTTTGGTGCCTTAAATTTTATAGCTGTTCTTGGGTAATTTTGGGTTGCTGATTCCAAAAATGTAATAAGATTTTTTCTATCAGCTCTAGTTTTTGAGATAACTAAGAATGACGATATTAGTAGGTCAATTGTTATGTACAATCCTAGAGTTAGGTGCTATCAGTGGCATTTTGACTTTAGTCTGCATTCATATTATATGTAATTACTGTGCATATATTACCAAAAATGTAATACAACTTTATCACTAGCACTTGTTTAGTCAACACGCAAAAAGGATCTTTTCGAGGACTTCCTGGAATGTGATATGCCCGGACAGTCACGCTTAAGGGTCCAACAGTAATCTGCCATCATGTGGGCATCCCAAAGTCCCTGGCATCTCTCTTCCATTGTTTTTATATCTAGGTGTGGTGGGTTTAGATGTTATGAATGTTGGTGTTGTATTTAATTTGTAACTGAGTGAGGTCAAGCTGTGAAGGCCCCTGAGTCTAACAATATATGGGGTGTGTTCTCAGGGATCCTTTCTGCTACCACCCTAAGATCTCACTCAGAGTTATATTTTACACTTAGAATAAATGGTGACTACGTCTAAATGTCTAGGGTAATGTAAGTGTGGTGTGATGATAATCCAATACACAAACATACACACACAGATATTAAATTATATGATCAACTCAACTAACACAGTGTTTTAAATTTGGTATTTAACAAATCTTTTTACAATTTATTTAGTCCTGAACCTAATTTTTTTTGGTCAGGACTATCAAAATCAAATGAAATCAATATATATATATATATATATATATATATATATATATATATATATATATATATATATATATATATATATATATATATATATATATATATATATATGTATATGTATATGTATATGTATATATATATATATATATATTCAATTCAATTAAACTAAAGGGGACAATCTGTCCAAGCACATAATTTAAATTCTAATAATGGTGTTAATATATCTCTACTGCTGTTTAACTGGTACTAGATGGCGGGTTGGGGTTTTTACACCATCCCCTGTCTTTATTCACAAATATTATGTTCACTTTATTGGGTGGAAATGGATTTTATTTTATATAATTAGATTATTGTATGGTGGATAGTTGATGAATCGTTCCGTGCCCGGTCTTATGCACTTATCTGGCACGCGAAGTTAGATGTTAGTTGTCTTTCCGGCCAACGGCCACTGTCTCGATCTTCCTGGGGCAATCTTGGTAGAGAGCTTGTACCAAGACTACAGTTCCAGTGGTAGAAAGCTTGTACCACTACAGCAAACTCGACTTTTACACTGGTTATTATATTCAAGAAGCTGGCACTAGCCTAGTGCCAGTAACAAACCCACAAATTCAATGAAATACACACAGGTACGATGATTTGGCACAAATTTAGCCGTGCCGCTGCTAGACTATGACTGCTTTTCTTTAGTTATGTCTTCAATATATGGTGAAGCAAGTCAAACTTCTGGTCTATCAATCGACCTGTTTAAGGGAACGTTTTTCTTCAAATGGCATCCAGCCTTTCAATTTTTTTCTCAATATCCCCTACGCTGGCCAATAGAAATCGGCGTCCATCAAATTTTGAATTCAAAGTAAAAAAAACCGCACTGCAAAAATACTGTGTTTTTTAGGTACGTTGGTTAGTCTGCCTTAGGCTTTACTTTGCAAAAATATATTTTTAGTTTCGGGCCAACAAATAACCTCATCTTTCTAACTACACCCAATCAAATTACATGTGCCCTCTTCTTTCTCATTTCAAAAATGCGTTCAAAAAATGCTATGGCTAAAATAAGCAGGCATGAGTGTTCGTCAGTCTGTCCTAGAATATATAGTATTATTGCAATATCTTGGTTATTAAGGGGACGATTTTGTAAATTAAAATATATTATTGATCAGGAGACCCTATTCCCCAAAACTATCTAGGTTTTATGGCCCTAAATATTATAGTTCGTATTTCCATATTTTTTCCATGTTAGTCGTCAATATTATTTAAATCTAGAAAACCACCATCTTTTCCCCCTCTCTTTAACGCTTTTTTTTTCAAACTAAAACGACAATGTCTGTGTTTCATCAGAAAATACGCTACAATACAGGAAATGAGAGCGGTGTGTGTTTATACATTTCCACTGCGTGAATATAAGGCGATGCAAGTATTGGCCTTGCGTCGTATTTTCAAATCTGCCAAAAGCCATCTCGCGCGTTCGTTACAATTTTTGATTGCCAACAACGCGTGCTGATAGTAGCATTCTTCTGTCTCTCCTTTCCCCTCCTTCTTGTCTCTCACTCCGTCTAGAACAATGTACATTTATGTTCTCTACGGTAAGGCCTATTGAAAGCGATATGTTTGCAGGCGGGGCCAAGAAGCTAATCGCAACCCAATATTTTATTTCTACCTTATTTTGACTTTATACTCTATAATGTGCCACTGTTTCTTTGTCCAGTGCATATCTTTTTGCCCTGCTATCCCACAAACATATAAAGCGTGGATATTTGGTGAATCCCATTTGCTGGCCAAGCAAGAAGTTCATCATTTTAAGATCTACATAAACCATCCAGTTATGTTCTAAATACTTCAATTTTTCCAGAACTGTGCTTATTGTAGCATACTCCTCCTTCATTGTAGTAGAATGAGCAAACAAACGAACGAACGAACGAACTTTATTTTCAAAGGGTTAAGAATTGGGCACGCAGGCCCGTCTGACATTCTGCCCTTCCTCTCTCTCTCATCATGTATACTAATATCCTTTCATCCTCACATTTACTTTAAGCATTATTAAGGCATTTATCATTATAAAAGTAATATTACATTTGCAATAATCATCATAATTAAAGTGTTTTTAAAATAAAATAAAATAATTAAAAAAAAAAAAAAAAAAAAAAAAAAAAAAAAAAAAAAAAAAAAAAAAAAAAAAAAAAAAAAAAAAAAAAAAAAAAAAAAAAAAAAAAAAAAAAAAAAAAAAAATTGAATTCTTCGTACTGTAAATTAGTGATTTGAGACATATTCAGAGGTATGTTATGAGAACTTGTAAAATGTTCATACGGTGTTCAACTGAATGACTCAGGGACTTTTTTTTTTTTTTTTTTTTTTAGGTTCATCAAGATGAGGTGGGTAGACAGTTACTTTCCATTTTCCTTTCCATTTCCTTTGCGTCCCAAACTCAAGACCAGAATCAGACTAGGTAGATAGTTAGATAGACATATACGAAAGAAATTAATTTGCCAAGGGTTGAAAATCGGACACAGTCCCCTCTTGCATTCTTCCATCCTCTTGCTCATCTTTTATTACTGTTACTCAACATTCTCCAGCGTACTGAAAGTATTAATTTAAGGACAGTGCAACATTGGTGTTTATCAGCAACAAGGCGCATTGCGCGTTTTTTGAAGCGAGTGGAGCCTTCTTGTGTTGGAGACAGAACAACCATCCCAGATTGTGGAACAATAGTCTAGATGCGTTTGTATATGAGATATGTAGAACATTTTCCTTGCCTCTTCATCCAGGAAATGTTTAATTTTGGCTAATTGGTAAACTTTTTGTGCTGTTTGCTTTGTGAGTGCATGTACATGTGAGTTCCAACTTAGGTGTTGGTCAACAGTGATACCTAGAGTTCTGTGTTCATTTACGTTTTCAATTAGTGATGTTCCAATGAAGAGCTGAAGTGTTGTTTTCTGCAAGTTTTGTAGTTTTTGTCTGGTTGATATTAACATACATTTTGTTTTACTAATATTTATTTGCATGCGATTCTCGTTGCTCCACGTAATAAGATTATGTGTATCGTTTTGTAAAGATTGTTCTAGTGTGGTGCAACATTTATCACTAGTATAGACAGTACAGTCATCGGCAAAAAGGTCACATGATGAGTGTTTGAAATATAGAGGAAGATCATTAATGTATACGGTAAATAGAAGAGGGCCGAGAATAGAGCCCTGAGGAACACCTGTATGGACAACGGTTGGGTTCGACAAGGAATTATTGTAAGAGACTATTTGTTGTCTGTCTGACAGGAACGATTTAATTAACTTTACCAGCTTAATATTTACTTTCATTGTTTCTAATTTTCTGATTAAAATAAAGTGATCTATCATATCAAATGCTTTTTTGAAGTCTACAAATATTGCTCCACACATATTATCGTTATTGATGTTTAGGTGCCAATAGTCTATCATCTTTGTTAAGGCTGTGTGGCATGAATGCTTTGGTCTAAACCCCGACTGACTGTCGATTAGCAGGTCGTTATCTACTAGGTTGTTGCTGTCATTTTCGACGGAGTCATCTGTCAAGTTATTTGCTTATGTTTGTATCATAAGTATAATTGTGTCTTTACCTGCGATGTCAGGTTGATTAGGGGTTGTCTTCCCTTGTTTATTCATTCATTGTGTTTGACCTTTAGGGTCAGAGGTTGACAGTTCGGCGTAGGCCTATGGGAAGGTTTTTTAAGCGGGAGTGAGATATACTTCCGGGAAGCCGGGAGGTCCTGTTTTTCTGAAGGGACCAAGAGTCCATTGTTTTTCGGGGAGAATCTTCGAAGTAACTGCTATGGCAGTTTTCCCCAGTGAATCTCTGTGCGTCGGGATGACGACAGAATTCCTTGTTTAGTTCTGAGGATTCATTTTCCAGGTAATACCGACCTTTATGCATTATTACGCTTTTCGGTGGCAGAACATGTAAAGGATTACCTAGGGTGAACAGCAGCTCACTGATCCGCCATTTCAGAACTTATATATTTGTGCTCGAGGTAGCCATCCAAGACTGTTAGTCTTATATTGTCCAGAAATCCAGTGACGAAGATATATTGTGGGAGCCGCAGATTGGCGGAATTCATATCTACAATAAGTATTACTGCAGGGTTGATGATAACCTATTTAACAGAAGTACACGGCCGACGTCAGAACGAGGCCTGTGCTTTCGGCTATTATACTACAGCCTGATATGTGCAATTGGCGGGGAGTGCCAAGTTGCACCTGTGTGTCAAAGTAACTAAGGCATCTGACGCGTTTAGTCAGAGACGCCAAGGGCGACGCTACGAACTGTCATTATTGAAGAACTTTGCTATTGACCATGCACGTCTATTCTGATGTTTACCTTTTTGAATGCCAAATGTATACCTATCGATGTCAGGTCAGCATGACCTTGTTACACTGACTGTTCCTGTTGATACTATGTGTGTTCCCGTCAATAAATGTCTTGAAACATGCCTGCAGTGTCAAAGCATCCTTGATTACTGCATGTGAGAGTATGGGTTGCAGGATCTACATCTATACGAGCCTAAACACATTCGCGCCTTCATTCGCACCCACACTCAATTCATCATACGCTCGCACTACACATCTAACAACATGTATACTGTCTTGGGCCAGTGATCACATCAACAAGAAAAAAAAGACAGTTACATTTCTGGTGGACCAGTTACGTGGGCTCTTATGATACATTTCTTGTCGCCAATGTGGCCTAGAAACTTACATTTCTGATGGACCAGATCTGTGGGTTTAAAAAGAACAGAGCGAGCATTTGACATTATTGTTGACATTTATGGATCCAGAAATTTACATTCCTGGTTGGCTGTTACATGTATGATGTCTCCAGTTTTGTCGAGAAAGTTACAAGAAGGACAAGTACACATTACACTTCTGATCTGTGGGTCTAAGCTACACACGGGACAGCCGTAACACACAGCGCTAATTCTACACTTGCAAGTTTTGGCTACAACAGGACAGATATAGGTCATCAACGGTTGACCCAAATAAACAGTACGAGCATTTATATTATAATGCTACATAAAGCATAACAAGACATGTACTGAAGTTAACTACTAGGCATTTGCTACGTGGACCATAACTGCATAGAAGGCGGGTTCCTATTGTAAACAGTACTGCTGGTTGTTACACGTTTCATTCAACAACAGACTTTTCTAGGTCAGAGCATTCAAGCTACATTGTTGGAGGTCAAGTGTCTGTAAACAGTACGTGGAAATAGTAAACATTCAATGTGCAAGCCCTAATTTGAGAAGGTCATAGTAACTTTGGTTCGTGAATACCACTTTATGTTACAGTGGATTTGACGTTCAGTGCGCGTTTGACATTTCGTTTCTGTGTTCGCAAGGAGCAAGGAATTTATTTTAGTTTCAGCTGTGACTGAACTTGTTCTGCAACACATTGAAATTGATTGCTATATTATGTTACTTCTACTGTTTTTGTGTATTTTTCTGCGGGTTTTTCGGTTGGTGGGTCTTACGGTAAATATGCCACTTGATCGAGGCTTACTGTAAGCGTTCTGTAGGTGCAAATTTTCTTAATTTGGAAATTTGCTAGTGACAATTGGTCGCTATTGATGTTAGCTGTGATGTAATTGTACTTAACGTTGTTTTTGTAATATTTTGTCTGTTTTTTCAGTTTTGATTGTCGATTTGTTTTGTTTGTATTCTGTAGGTCTCTCCTTTCTTGTGTATTTCTCTACACATTTTTGGTTAAAACAGTGTTGCCATTTGTATTGTTTTGTATTTTTGTCTTTGTATTTTTTTTTTTGGTTGTACTACATTACTGTCATGCACAGTCTACATACACATACTTGGTCATGTTTTGATATTATTGATAAGGTAGACTCTTCATATAGAGTTTCTTAATAAAATATTATTATATAAGATATTTATACAAGTTCTTTGATAAAAGACTTGTTATCTACAAAGATTGAGACAAGGTAAATACATATTCAAGTTCTTTATAAAAAAGACTTGTGCCCATAGTGAGTGGGATATAAGGGAATTTTTTTTTTTCCACAGGTACTCAAGTGATTTTTTGGGTACATTATAAACAAGAGGAACATACAAAGTCTTTGTCTAAGACTAAGACAGTAAAGTGAAGTGAGTATACAAGTCTAGCATTTCAGACTTGTCTCCCATTGAAGTGGGATAAGGTAATTTATTTAATTTTTTTTTTTCAGGTTTCTGATCTCATTAGACAAGATGTCTACATTGGACTACTTTATTACACAAGGGAGAGCCCTTGATAAGACTGGTCAACAGTTAGAACAATGGGCTGTTGCTCAGTATGACAAAGCATTAGCTGCAGAAGAGAAAAAAGCTCAGGCTGAAGAGAAAAGATTAGAAAGAGAAGCTGCGGCGGAACAAAAAAGGCTAGACAGAGAAGCTGATATGGCTGCTGAACAAAAGAAATTGCAGATGCAGGTGGAGGAAAGGAGATTTGAAGCTGAACAAAAGAGATTAGACAAAGAAGCTGAACAAAAGAGATTAGACAAAGAAGCTGAACAAAAGAGATTAGACAAAGAAGCTGCTGCAGAGGAGAGGAAAGCTCAAGCTGCTGCAGAGGAGAGGAAAGCTCAAGCTGCTGCAGAGGAGAGGAAAGCTCAAGCTGCTGCAGAGGAGAGGAAAGCTCAAGCTGAGGCTGAAATCAGAAAAATGGAACATGAGGAAAGAAAACAGAAGATGGAACTTGATGAAAAACTCGCAACTTTGGAGTTAGAGAAATTGAAATTGGCGAGTACGGGTGCTCAGCAAACAACTTCGAGTACGACAAGGGAGTTTGTTAGTAGGATTAAATTGCCTCATTTCAATCCTTTAAAGGATGACGTAGCAGATTATCTAGATAGATTCCAATTTTTGTGCGATACGCATAACATAAAAAAGGAAAAATATGTTGAACAACTGATGCCATTTTTTACAGGTGACACAGTGACTACTCTTATGACAATAGACGAACATGAGAGGACTAATTATGATGTTGTCAGGGCAGCATTACTAAAAAAATATCAACTAAAACAAGAAGACTATCGTCTTCGTTTTAGGACAATGTTGCCAGAAAATGGAGTAGATTTCTCTGATTTTGTTACAAAGATACGTCGTACATTTACACGATGGGTTGAGTTGTCTCAGATTGAGAAAACATATGAAGGTCTAATGGACTTATTATTGCGAGATAAGGTTTTGTCATCTGTTAATGATTCTTTTCTTGCATTCCTTCATGAGCGTAAGCCTAAAAACTTAAAAGAAATGGAGGAATACTGTTGTCAGTATGCCACAGCACATCCCCATGCTACAGTTAGCAATTCTAAAGTGAAAGAAGGGTTGCCAGCTGCTTCGGCAACACCATATGGCCCTAATTTCAAAAAAAAATTTCAGGGTGCTCAACAAAATTGGAATAGGGGAAGTAATCAAAATTACACTCAGAAGCGGAGTAATCCAACACATGATGGTTCTTCGTCTATGCAGTGGAGACAAGATGGTAGTTCTCGTAATTTTAGTGGTAATAATTTGAGACACTTTCGCAAAGGCTATCCAAATAATAACTATTCAAATTTTCGAGGTAATCATTCTCGACGTCAAGATTATGACGATGGTGAATTTAGAAACCGGGATTCAAACCGGAATGATGATTACAATAGGCAATATGATAACAATTACAGGGGAAATGATAGTCGAAATAATTACAGGGGAAATGATAATCGAGGCAGACCTAGGTTTAACAAGAAAAGACCTTACCAACAGGCAAACTCTGCACAACAAGAGTTTGATGGAGCCTGTAATACAGCAAATGATAGTGGTAACTCTAGGGCTATCACTGGTTGTGCTTTCGATTTTGGGAGAGCAACTGAATGCCCCCAATGCTTAACATTGTTTGACTCATCAACTGTATCTACGCTAAGTTGTGGTCACCCTCTTCCTGCTCTACCTGCTACAGTTGCGCATGATGGGAGAGGATCTCTCATCTTAGATAAAGGTCTAATAAATGATAGGCTAGTCTCAGTACTTTTCGATTCGGGATGTACTACCGTCGGGGTTAAGGAGTCTCTGATAGATCCTTGCTGTGCCACTGGAAAAACAATCAAATGTGTTACATTTGGTGGTACTATGGAAAGCTATCCTACTGCTCTTATTAGGATTGACACTCCTTTCTTCACAGGAGATGTCCATGCATGTCTTCTTCCTAATCCTATTGCGGATCTTATAATCGGTCGTATTCATGGGGTTAAGGAATGCACCCCGCAACAAATTTCTAGTTGGGAAGAAGAAAACATTCAAACGGTCAATGCAGTGGTGACAAGAGCTCAAGCTCTTAATCCCCCAACTTCATCTGATAATAGTAATGAAGTTGATAGCCAAGACGAGCACTTGGTGATTTCCCATGACTCGTTTGTTAAACGTCAAGAAGAGGATCCTTCTTTGAAGAAATACTTCCTTCTTGCAAAGAAAGGGGATCCCAATCAAAATACGAATCACAAATCGTATATCACTATGAAGAATGGTATATTGGTACGAATGGTACAACACTCGGACAAGTCTATGCACTCGCAAATTCTTGTGCCTAAGTGTATGAGAGCCTTAATTCTTCGGCATGCACACGATTCTCAGTGTGCGGGACACATGGGTTTTTCCAGAACTAAAACTAGAGTCCTTGCGTCCTTCTTTTGGCCATTCGTGAATAAAGACATCCGAATTTATTGCCGATCTTGCAAAATTTGTCAAGAGGTCAAGTCTAGGGGTCCGAGACATGCTGCTCCTATTCAGGCTGCAGATATTCCGATTCGGCCGTTTCAGAAAATGGCTATAGACATCATTGGTCCGTTCAAAATTAAGTCAGCCAGAGGACACCAATTTATCCTCACTTGCGTGGACATGTGCACGCGTTGGCCAGAGGCTATTCCTCTGAAGAGCATATCAACTGTCGATATCGCTGATGCTCTTTGGCTCGTATTTTCTCGTCTGGGATTCCCCGGAGAAATACTGTCGGATCACGGCACTCAGTTAATTTCGGACGTTATGTCTCAGGTAATGGCTACGCTAGACATTAAAAGGTCTCTCAGTAGTATTTATCATCCAATGTCCAATGGATTGGTAGAACGTCTTAACAGGACACTAAAGAACTTACTTGGCAAGATAACGGAGGATCATCCTGAAGATTGGGACAGGGTTTTACCTGCAGTCCTCTTTGCCTATAGAGAGGTTCCCAACGAGCATACAGGGTTTTCTCCTTTCGAACTTGTCTTTGGCGCGCAACCGCGCGGGCCAATGTCCTTGTTACACGATTTGATAACTTCCGATAATATTGACGATGATACACAATCGTCATATGAATATGTTATAGCTCTTAGAGAAAAGATTATCGAATCGTGCAGGTTAGCAACTTCATCTTCCGAATTTGCGAAAGAAAAAGCTAGGCGATTTGCTAACAAGAAAAGACGCCTACGTCAACTTTGTCCTGGAGACAAAGCATATGTCTTACTGCCCTCAAGAGAGAATAGACTTCTCATTTCTTGGAAGGGTCCATACACTATAGTCTCGAAAATTTCTGATGTCGACTATATTGTCGATGTGGATGGAAGGCATAAAACCTTCCATATAAATATGCTAACAGAGTTTATTGAACGTCCAGACTATTTACAGCCTATTTTTCAGGCGACGGACGACTCTCCAGTCCAACATGGTCACATCTCATCCCTGTCCGTTATACAGGATGAGGAAACTATTTTTTCTGACGTGAACTTACCTCTTCCTGCGATTCCACTTACTTCAACGGAATCGTGGAGAGACGTTACAGTCTCTTCCAACTTGTCTTTTGAGGAACAGCGTCAAGTATCCTCTACGTTACAATCATATCAGGATGTCCTTACCGACATTCCTGGACACACAGATGTCATAGAACATGACATCATACTTACTGATCGTAATCCGATCAGAGTAAGACCATACCCAATACCTATTCATTTTCAAGCACAAGTCGAGAAAGAATTGGATGAAATGATTCAACTACAAATAATTGAACCATCCACTTCAGCTTATTCTTCGTCGATAGTTATTGTTCGAAAGAAAGACAATAACATACGTCTTTGCGTTGATTATCGCAAATTAAATCAAGTTACGAAGTTCGATGCTGAACCTATGCCGTTATTAGATGATCTACTTATTAGACTTTCTAAAGCTAAATTCTTTACTAAACTAGACTTGTCGAAAGGTTATTGGCAAGTCCCACTGACGGAACACGCCAAACCTCTCACTGCTTTTTCGACACCTAGGGGTCTGTTTCAATGGAATTTTATGCCTTTCGGGCTTATGAACGCCCCAGCGACTTTCGTGCGCATGATGCGACGAATTCTATCAGATCGTGCAGATGTCATTGCATATTTAGACGACATCTGTCTTTTCAGCGATACTTGGGAAGAACACTATGTGGGTCTAAAGGAATTGCTATCTACTCTACGTGAGCATAGTTTGACTGCTAAACCCTCTAAAGCTTTTGTTGGGTTTAGTGAAATTTCCTTCCTAGGTCATCGAGTTGGTCATGGTCTGTTGAAGACAGAGGACCAAAACATTTCAAAGATATTAAATATCTCGGTTCCGAAGACAAAAAAAAGCAAGTGCGTAGTCTCTTGGGATTGATACAATTCTATGGAAGATTCATTGAGAATCTGTCCTCCATTATGGCACCACTTTCAACGTTATTGAAAAAAGGTTCTCCTAATATGGTGCGTTGGTCCCAAGAATGCCAATCTTCATTGGATCAGGTTAAGAATTTGTTCTCATCTCATCCTATCTTAAGACTACCGACGATTGATAAGACTTTTGTCCTTCGTAGTGATGCCTCTTCCACTGGCATTGGAGCGGCACTAATGCAGGAATATTCAGGAACTCTGCATCCTGTAATGTATATTTCTAGGAAGCTGAATGCGGCAGAAAGGAATTACTCGGTTTTGGACCGTGAATTGTTGGCTATGGTTTGGTCCATTCTTAAGCTACAAAGGTTCCTTCTGGGCGCGCATTTCTTTATGGAAACCGACCAAAAAGCTCTTACGGCTATGCAAAGTAAGGATTTGAAGAGCTCGAGATCTACTCGTTATGCTATTGCTCTTCAGCCTTTCCATTTCACGGTGCGAGCTATCCGTGGTTCGGATAATGTGATGGCGGACATATTGTCTAGATGCCCACATGATTCCAGTTAAATCTTGTGTCCTAGTTTTTCCTGATATATTTTCAGACTTAGGTCTGTCCTTAATATCATAATATGTTGTAATACAAATGTATTTGGATGATGTTTAGATAATTTAACAAATTTCATTTTGTCCATCCATCAGTGATATGTTGCTAAAATAGCATTGACATTTGTATATTGCTATGATTATATTATTTAGTAATGTTTGATATATGATTGGTATTGCCAGCAACTTAGGTTTCTTGAATGGTATCCCTTAGTTTGTTTGGCTTAAAGGAAATATTTTCTCCTATGTTGGGAGATGATTTGTACCCTCTTCTATTGTACCTGATATTAGGTTCATTGTTTGCATGAGCACAGAAGTGATACTGGTGCTATCTTGCTCATGAACATATAAAAAAAAAAAAAAATTGCATTTTTTTTTTTACAGGGGGGTGGTAGTAATGTTGCTGTCATTTTCGACGGAGTCATCTGTCAAGTTATTTGCTTATGTTTGTATCATAAGTATAATTGTGTCTTTACCTGCGATGTCAGGTTGATTAGGGGTTGTCTTCCCTTGTTTATTCATTCATTGTGTTTGACCTTTAGGGTCAGAGGTTGACAGTTCGGCGTAGGCCTATGGGAAGGTTTTTTAAGCGGGAGTGAGATATACTTCCGGGAAGCCGGGAGGTCCTGTTTTTCTGAAGGGACCAAGAGTCCATTGTTTTTCGGGGAGAATCTTCGAAGTAACTGCTATGGCAGTTTTCCCCAGTGAATCTCTGTGCGTCGGGATGACGACAGAATTCCTTGTTTAGTTCTGAGGATTCATTTTCCAGGTAATACCGACCTTTATGCATTATTACGCTTTTCGGTGGCAGAACATGTAAAGGATTACCTAGGGTGAACAGCAGCTCACTGATCCGCCATTTCAGAACTTATATATTTGTGCTCGAGGTAGCCATCCAAGACTGTTAGTCTTATATTGTCCAGAAATCCAGTGACGAAGATATATTGTGGGAGCCGCAGATTGGCGGAATTCATATCTACAATAAGTATTACTGCAGGGTTGATGATAACCTATTTAACAGTAGTACACGGCCGACGTCAGAACGAGGCCTGTGCTTTCGGCTATTATACTACAGCCTGATATGTGCAATTGGCGGGGAGTGCCAAGTTGCACCTGTGTGTCAAAGTAACTAAGGCATCTGACGCGTTTAGTCAGAGACGCCAAGGGCGACGCTACGAACTGTCATTATTGAAGAACTTTGCTATTGACCATGCACGTCTATTCTGATGTTTACCTTTTTGAATGCCAAATGTATACCTATCGATGTCAGGTCAGCATGACCTTGTTACACTGACTGTTCCTGTTGATACTATGTGTGTTCCCGTCAATAAATGTCTTGAAACATGCCTGCAGTGTCAAAGCATCCTTGATTACTGCATGTGAGAGTATGGGTTGCAGGATCTACATCTATACGAGCCTAAACACATTCGCGCCTTCATTCGCACCCACACTCAATTCATCATACGCTCGCACTACACATCTAACAACATGTATACTGTCTTGGGCCAGTGATCACATCAACAAGAGAAAAAAGACAGTTACATAGGTGTTGTAGTGTTGTTTTGTGGATGTGTTTTTCCAGTGGTTTGGACAGCGACGATATAAGAGAAATGGGCCTATAGTTACTGAGATTACTACTATCAGATGAACCTGGTTTGAGAAGTGGGTATAACAGTATACTGCGTCTTGGGCCAGTGATCACCTTTACTGATTCCAAAAGTCCGATTATTATCTTTAAGGCCATCACTACAGCCAGTAATATACCGGTAGTTGTAAACTTCGTTAACTGTTATAAAAGGGATGTCGGGTGGAATTGTGTTCCATATTTGTTACCATTGTGTAAGAGAACACCCTTCAAACTTCTTTTAGAGCTGTCAATGAAAAGTCGCCACTCATCTGGTGTATAACTTACACCCATTTTGTTAACAAGACCTCCTACATTAGTACAAAACACAAGGTTGTTTTCTTTACTAAAGAATGGAATAAAACCTTGCTCTCTGCAGCGATAAAATGTAACCTTTGTTTCAGCAGTCAGTAATTTTTTTTCTTTCAATCTTGAAGCCAAAAGTTCTGAAGATTCCTTGGAGAGATATAGATCTCGAATTAGATCATTTAGTTCAAGCTTGTCGAAGCGTTGAGCATCTGAAAAATCATCTTCGAAATCACTATCACTGTCACTTGTCGTTCCACATGCCACTGCTGTCTCATCTTCTAGCAGGGAATCCGAAATCTGATTGAAAGTTGGAATTGGTATGTCATCTCCGTGTGGAACAGGTCGCATAGCAGAATCTAAATCTGGATATTTCCCCTTTTTGTGATTTTTTCCATTAATTCCCTTAATATTCACAACACAGAAATAACAGTCATCATAGTGGTTCTTGGGCCCTCTCCAAACCATTGGAATTCCAAATTTTAAAAATTTTCTTTTCCCACAAGTCCACTGTCGCAGGTGTTCAACACATGTTTTGCAAACAATATGAGGAGCCCAAGACTTGTCCTGGTCACCTAGTTTTACTTTAAAGTAAGCAAAGTATGCCTTTTTCACAAAAACAGTAATATGCTACCTATGTTCTTCTTTGAAAGTGTACTCTCCACAAATATAACAAAAAAAATGCGGTGAAAGAAAACATGCTCTTCTTGAAGATGATGCCATTCTTTGTTAGAAGTTTAATAAAATAAGTAGCATACTAACATGCATGCAGTGGCTTAAAATCTAAAAAAGGCAATTCTGGGAAGATTCTTGGAAAACTGAAACTCAGAGTAAACGAGCAGTTTTCTTTTGTAAAGGACTAGACAGCAATAGTTTTTTTTTTTTTACATAGCCTTATATAGAAAATATTGTAATAATACAGGGTGACCCAAAAAAAAACAGGCCCGCGCGCGCACAAATAGTGCGCACGCGGGCCCGTTTTTTTAAAATCACCCTGTATTAATGAAATACAAAAATGTCTGTATCTCAAAAACTAGAGCTGCTACAGACAAGTAAATGTGATATTTGGATTGAGCAGGCCTCATTTATGTACAATAATAATAATAAATTCTTTAAGCACCAAACACGGCGCATAAGGCAGAAAATGTTTTGCATTCGTAGGACATGACCGATATATGACCATCGTCTTTTGAATATAGTGGAAAAATATTTCAACTAGTGAAAAAAAATGTCTTCGCAATGATATGGTCGATCAAGTCTTGAATATTTATCTGTATGGGAAGGCATTCATGAGTTACAAACAGTTCACGAACCCTGTATTCTAGCTTGTTCAAGCCAGGCATGAAAATTCTAGGTTATTTTCCTGGGCTTTGCTGGTACAGCCATATGTTCAACACTGAATAACATTTCTGGAAACAACTAAGCTTGGTGCTGTATTTTCTAATGATCGCCATTTCCGTGCGATGTTAGACTCAATCTATTCACCAGGCATAGCTGAAAGAAATTTATCTATGTTCTATAGAATTAGTGGACTGACATGAGTATTTTACTGCCTAAATAAGTTGGGAGAATTGTGGTGTAAAAATTCTTTTACCCATATATCAATTATGATATCAAAGGTCTCGTTACGAAAAACACATAGAAGAAGAATTTAGAAGGACCAGTGCTTTCCTAGTTTGGAGACGCCTTAGTTTTAACGCCGTAATGGTTAACCGATGGCTAACACAAATTTTTACTTGCTTCCTGGGATTGTCGTGGTGTTAACTAAAATGCTTAAGCTAACATACGGCGAAATCCAGGTAGTTCTAAAAATAGAATGTGTAGTAAAATCTTTGCACAAAACGACATTGATTTTTTTGGGTAGTGCAAAATCGTGCACAAGGTTAGCCTTGAAAAGACAGACGGGCTTGTAGAAGCCAAAAAAAATAGAGAGATGTGTTTAAGGACCAGGAACCCGGATTATGCAAGCCACGCTGTGTGTTAAATTTAAACGCAATAATGTGCTTATACCTAATTTTCGTGAAATAAACGCAGAGATAATGTAAAAACTGACGAGCCGGCTGTTGCCAAACTAAATTTAAAAACAGAGTTGAAATTGTAAATTAGGCAGTGATCCTGATTGAAACAGTAGCTGAAATATTAATACTGATAGTAAGTCGTAAAGGATTTGAACAGGTGGTAGTTGATTTTAAAACACTTAACGATAAAAAACGATCGTTTACGACAGACGTGCAATGTCTGAAAAGATGTAGACTCTGAACTGTGAAGCAAGTGGACTTTATGTGAAATAAATTAGTGTCTAAAGTCATTAGATAATTAGATGAATGTTTATTAAAAATATATAGTCAGTCCGAACTGTCAGGTTTGTTCATACTGAAGTCTTTTGAAATTCCAGATTTCTGTTGAAATACGAGTAGTGACGTTGACCTTCTAAGTATGAGTCAAAAGCATACAAACTCTGTCAAGTCAAAAGAAATGGATATGAAAGAATAAAAATTAACCTAAAACGGATAAGAAGTGAATGAATAAACGTTGGAATGACTCAACTTTTGAATATATTCAAAGATGGTCAATACACCGATATTGCAGCAGAAAACTTAGATACGCCGTATCGTTACACATTTGAACAGATGAATTAACAGTGTATGAAACGAAATATAATATTAGCCCCAGCAATCAAAGAAGAAAAGTCTGCAACATAAAGGGCCTTAACTTGATAGGATGGTAGTCAGTAAGAATGAGGTCGTGGGAGATAAGCGATGTATGACCTGGGAGATCTGTAAGTACATCTTCAAAAGAAAGAAGAACATCACGAACACGACCTTGTTATTGCTCCACGATGGAAGATTGTCAAAGGAGTAACATCTTTCCAAGATCAGAAGATTATAAAGCATATAATGTAAAATGTAAAGGAATATATAAGTAGTGTCTTCATCATGAATAACTGCGAAACATGCACGATATATCATATATATCATATATATATCATATCATCATCATATCATCATCATAGCATCATACCACCACCATCACCATGTATCATATATATCATCATCATATATATATCATCATCATCATCATCATATCATATATCATATCATCATCATGGATTGCCATATATAACATAACATCTATCATCTATGTGGTGTCTGCCCATGCACACCACATGTTAGATTTATTGAGTTTGAGTTAGTGCTGATAAATGCGGCACTATTTGGGATATTTATTGAAAATGAGGCGCACCGGAAAATGACGTCAGAGTTTGTGTTGATATGTGTATGGCCAAGGTGAAGTAAAACCTTGCACTTTGTGACAGCTGTGGTTTTTGGCTGTGTTTTCTTTTTAAGTTCCAGTATGGACCTACTACGAAGTGTGTACCTTCTGACAGGAGAGGGTTTGTACAAGAGCATGAATACTCTTGAATTAAAAGTAATATGTACGGAGAAAATTAATAAATAAGGATTAATCATGAATAACGAGTATGCATGCTACAAAGAATTTCAGTTATTAAAAGATGTCGAATTCGTTTGAAAAGAAGACTGTTTTAGTTCCTCATTGGTCAGGTAGAGAACCTGTATGCGTGTTGTGATAGAGGGAACAAAACTATGAAAAGTGAGAGATTTTACCCGGGATGTAACGGGATAACGAGCAGTACTATGAGCGACCGCTGGAGCAATCAAATATATATTAACTGTGGACAGGGGTAGCAATTTACCTATAATAATAATAAACGAACACAAAATATATTCGAACGGCGCCCCACCACAGATATGGGGGCTGTCGTCCGTTGGATTTGAAGGACATTTGAAGGTTGCTCAGGCTATTGGCAGACAGAGTTCTATGTTGGGACAATATCGGCAAGTTTGATCAATCTATCGCTGTTCAACAATGAACATTTTTATGCAGAGACAGCTGTTGGAATGCAACTTTGTGCAGACATGAAATTTACAATATTCGTATACTAGGTCATGCCCAGACCTGGTACCTTACTTGAGGATCAGAAAAAACATTATATCCATGATGAAATCGTTCACGCTGATTTACCATGAGAGGAATGCTATACCAATCTGACGAATATCTTCACGGGAGAAATATGAATCTGCGATTTTACGAGGAGGGCGTTTCGCTGGACAAGTGGACACGGAAGTAATAGATCAAACCGTTAGGACATTGACAAGGTCACCTCATCAGTTTAGTCGGTCACTCGTTGGAAAATAACATTTCGTCTCTATCATTATATATTGACACTATCTCTACAATGTGTCTCACACGAGTAAAGGTCGGACATTCCCATTGAACTGAATACTCAGTGAACGATTTACGAGAACGTCTTCATATTTCGTCATCATGGTTGCTGATTACTACATTATAAGATTACTACATTATCCACATTTCAATTTAATATTGCGTGGAACGACCCATTGGAGTTACAGCGAAGAATGGACGCTCATGGTCGATTCAGATAAGTAATGTTATGTAACGTCATGGTTGTTGGTCCTATCATTGTTGGGCAAATCTCGCTTCTTTTGTGTTATATGTTTCTTTTCTTTGTCTCTTGCGGGCGACTGTTTAGGAGGCATTTTACGTTTCAGTGTCGTATTTCTATAGGTTGATTGCATTAATTTCTGTCAGGGATTCAGCATTTAGTGCTGTCGTGATTTCCGCTCTGTTTGAAATTAAGGCTTTCATGCGTGTTAGCAGTGCTGTGATTCGTCGTATTTTTTTAAAAATTTCAATTTTGTTCGGGAATTTAGTCTGGCGTAGGTCTTTCCTGGCTATCTTTTGTAAAATTTACATTAATGATAAAAGTGATTTGTCGTTTTGTCTCGTTAATTACTGGTGGAAATTTTAATTTTCTTTTGTCTTAGAATTTTCGACTACTTACAATTTTGTCGTTTCTTTATTTTGTTTCCATCCATGTCTTTCGTTAGTCATGTCATGTGATAATTTTTCTTTGCAGCATGTATATGATAAACTATTTATTGATTAACTATAATTCTATAATATTGTTGGTGATATATCCTGCGATTCTTGTCGATAACAAGAAGCAGGATCATAAACGCTAATTATTATATTAATAAGCGTATAAAGGATTTGTGCAGGTGATATAGTTATATATATATTCACATTGTGACTATACCAATCAGACACACTATTCCATAGTGTGATGGTCTAAGTAAGGCAGAGGAGAACATAGATATTGATTTATTGTTTAGAAAAGTTATAATTTGTGGTATACTATGGCGACTCTTGACTATTTTATTAAACAAGGCAAGGCGCTGGGTATGGAAGGTGATATTTTAAAAAATTTTGCTTTGACTGCATATGAAAAGGCAGAGGCAAAAGAAGAAAGAGAAAGAAATGAGAAAAGAGAAAGAGAAGAAATAGAAAGAAATGAGAAAAGAGAAAGAGAAGAAAGGGAATTTACTATGGCACAAGAAAAAGCAAATAAGGAAGAGAGAATTCGTATAGCAGAAATCGCTGCGGAACGAGAGAAAATGGAACATGAAAAGGCAATTCGTTTAGCGGAAATTGCTGCCGAGGAGGCAAAATTTGAAAGGGAGAAAGCTTTTGAGGTTGAAAAACTTCGTTTTCAACAACATCATGGTTCCCATGATTCAGATAGTAATGGTTCATCGAAGAAGGCAATCACAACCCCTAACTTTAATTTAAGACTACCACCTTTTTCTCCTCCTCACGACGATATAAGTTTTTATTTATTAAGATTTCAGGAAAGAGTCTCTTGCTTAAATATTGATAAAGATTCGTGGTCTGGTGTTTTTTCGGGTCTCCTCACAGGTGATGCAGTTGGGGTCTATCTGGGTATAGACCAAGATAAAAGACATGATTTTCAGGTCGTAAAGGCAGCATTTATACGCAGATATGGTCTGGATCAGGAAGGCTATAGACAAAAGTTTCGATCCATGTTACCGGTAGAGGGTAAAAATTTTGAGGATTTTGTTTCCTCCTTAAAACTATGTCTCCAAAGATGGGTTGAACAGGCTTCTATCCCTAAAACGTTTGAAGGATTATGTGATCTCTTATTAAGAGATAAAATTGTTTCGTCGGTAAACCAGGATATTGTATCATTCTTACAAGAACGTAATCCGACTAGTATCGATGAAATGGAAAAATTAGGTCAACAATTTTCCGTTGCTCATCCAAACTTGTCATTGAGCAGAGCAAAAGTCTTGGACTCATCTACTGCGTGTGCTGCGACGCACGGGAGATCGCGCACTCGTAGCTTGGATAGACGATATAATCATAGAGAAAATAATCACACATCCTATAGGGGTAAATATAATTTTTACCATAATCGCTCACCTTCACGAGGTAGAGACAGGCATAATTTCAACAATTATAACAATAACCAATGGTATCGAAATAACCAGTATTCACACAACAAATATACGGACAATCATAATTTGTCACCGCGGGGTGGCCATTATAACAGGGACAACAATGGACATTCTCATTCAGACAATTTTTCAGATCGCAGAAGATCTCACTTCGTTAGAAGTCATAATAGAGCACGCTCACAAGCCAATGCTTGTCAGACGGTAGATAGAAATGTCAGTAATGACATCCATCCAACCAATAATCACGCCAATGCGTGTAACGTTGATTTAGAAAATTCTAATAATTGTACAGAATGTAAGATGTTATTTCAACCTGGAGCTACACCACGGCTTAAATGTGGACATGGCTTACCAGTGTTGTCATCTTATGACGGTGTGGGTACTCTCATTTACATAATGGGTTTTTGTTTAACACTCCAATTAAAATTTTAAGGGACACGGGTTCCACAACGGTCGGGATAAGAAGGTCGTTAATCCCTCCATCTTGTTTCACTGGAACGTCAGTGAAATGCATAACTTTCGGAGGCACGGTGGAGATATATCCCATGGCCGACGTAACAATAACCACGCCATTCTTTACTGGGAAAGTTCGTGTATGTGTTCTCAACCAGCCTTGCTGTGACTTGATTTTGGGAAACATAAAGGGTATAAAAGAATGTTCTACTGATGAAATTTCTGCATGGGAAAGAGAATATCTTTCTTTATCCAATGCTGTGACTACTAGAGCACAGCTGGTTGCAGAAGCAAATGAACTTAATGATAGCAATAATATCCCACACGTGACAACAAGTCATTACATAGATAAAAATGCATTCATTAACCAACAAAAAGATGACTCTTCTTTGGGACGTTTATTCACTTTAGCTACGGCTAAAACTATTACACATACAAATAATGCCAGACATTGGTATCAATTTCATGACAATATTTTGATACGTTGTTTTGACAATTATTCTTCGGTACTCAGACAAATAGTAGTACCTACGTCATTTCGATCACTAGTTTTATCTAATGCACATGATGTTCCTTTTGCGGGTCATATGGGGATTGCCCGCACAGCTTATAGATTGATGGCACATTTTTTTTGGCCAGGGGTTCATAAGGACGTCGCAACGTTTTGTAAATCATGCACTGTTTGTCAGGGAGTTGCTCATAAGGGTGCGCATCAGTTTGCACCCCTACAGACCACAGATATCTCTGTGCGTCCTTTTTATAAGATGGCTGTCGACATAATCGGGCCTCTTCCGGTGTTATCATCCAGAGGATTCCGCTTCATCTTAACTTGTATCGATCTATGCACCAGATGGCCTGAAGCCATACCTGTTAAGTCCATAACAACAATGTCGGTGACTGATGCATTATTATCGATATTTTCACGTATCGGATTTCCTGAAGAGCTTCTGTCGGATCATGGCACGCAATTCACTTCAGATATGTTCTCGGAAATTTGTGATGTGCTTCACATCCGTCATACATTGAGTGCCAGATTAAATCCGCAATCAAACGGAGTTGTAGAACGCTGGAATTCTACTTTAAAGCAGATGTTGGGCAAAGTAACAACAATGTTTCCCCATGATTGGGACCGGTTGATACCAGCGGTTCTCTTTGCGTATAGAGAAGTTCCTAATCGTCAAACTGGATTCTCACCATTTCAATTAGTTTTCGGGGCTAATCCAAGAGGACCAATGTCTATCTTACATGATTTGGTGATAACAAACGATGATAATACGGTTACGAAATCTAGTCACCAATATGTCACAGATCTACGTCAATGCATTGTGGACGCATGTGAGATTGCGACTGAAGCATCAGAATTAGCAAAATATAAGACTCGGTCGCGTATTAATCGTGATAGGAGATTAACATCATTATCGATTAACGATGAAGTTTTTGTTCTCTTGCCACTTAAAGGTGATCATTTGTTGGTTACGTGGCAAGGTCCTTTTAAAGTTGTGGGTAAGAAAACCGACGTGGATTACATCATCGACATTAGGGGTAAAAGAAAAACATTCCACACTAACATGTTACAACCTTACATTTCTAGACCTCTTCCACTCAAACATATTTGTGAATCTATCACAAATCAATCTCCGCATCTGGCATCTATTGCTTTAGTTGATGAAGAAGCAACTAGTTTCGCGGATGTACCGCTTGATTTTCCTGTGGTACCTATCCAAGCCTCTGAAACTTGGAAGGATGTAATTATTTGTAACGATTTACCTTCAGATCAGAAGAATCAGATTCTCAATCTATTGAAATCTTTTGAAGATGTGTTGTCTGATCTACCTGGACGAACTAACATTATTTCTCACGAAATAAAATTATCGGATCCCACTCCGATTAAGTTACGACCGTATGCAATTCCTTTGCATATCAGAGAGCAGGTTGATAGTGAGGTCGACAATATGTTGAAAATGGGGATAATCTCTCCATCAGATTCTCCATTTTGTTTTCCGATGGTAGCAGTACGGAAGAAAGACAAATCCATTCGTATATTCATTGATTTCCGTCGACTAAATAAAGTCACGATATCAGATTCTGAACCAATGCCTTTGCTGGAAGACCTGCTACCTCGTTTAGCTTCCGCTACGTTCTTTAGCAAATTCGATTTATCAAAAGGGTATTGGCAGATCCCTTTGACCGAAGAATGTAAACCATTGACGGCATTTGCAACATCGAAGGGTTTGTTCCAATACAATGTCATGTGTTTTGGGCTCAAAAATGCGCCTGCAACTTTTGTACGGATGATGCGTCGAGTATTTGGGAGCCGTTATGACCTAATATCTTATATAGATGACATTTGCATGTTTCATGACACATGGGAAGAACATGTAGATGGGATACAATCTTTACTCCAGACACTAAGAATACACAATCTTACAGCCCGTCCATCCAAAATAGAAATTGGATTCAAGGAAATTTCATTTCTAGGACACAAAATTGGCAGACATGTAATACAACCTGATGAATCTAATTTAAAACGCATACTTGATCTTACAATCCCAACTACAAAGAAGCAAGTACGGAGTCTATTAGGATTGGTGAATTTTTTACCACAAGTTTATTCCAAGGTTCTCGTCTTTGACTGCTGTCTTATCTGATCTAACTAAAAGAGGTATGCCTAACAAAGTAGTGTGGACAGAACAATGTAACCAGGCATTACAAAACATTAAGACTCATTTTTCACAGTATCCGATATTAAGACTGCCAGATTTAAAAAGATCATTTATTGTTGTAACAGATGCTTCGCTCCACGCAATAGGCGGGTGTTTGGGACAAAGTTTTGATGGCAAGTTTCATCCGATCTACTACTTGAGTAGGAAACTATCGGAAGCCGAATCTAAATACTCTATTTTCGACAGAGAACTGTTGGGTATAGTATGGACTTTGAATAAACTTCAAAAGTATGTGGTAGGTACGCATTTTACTATAATGACAGATCAGAGATCATTAACGTATCTGCAAACCTGTAAATCACCAAGTGCAAGACTTACGAGATTTGCATTACAGTTGCAAGCGTATGACTTTGATATCGTCCATATAGAAGGACATAATAATGTAATCGCGGACACTCTATCAAGAGTAATACATTGAACTATGTAACTGTCCTGGGTACAAGAAGTGACAACAAACATTGTTTATGTTCATAATCAATTGATGGATAGATTATATAGCGATATTTTCGTAGCATTAATATGTTGCTCACAAGTTGTTGCCACATATTTTAACTGCATTTCACTCATCGTGATATCATTTCACTCATTACTTGAATTTGATTTTCCTTTTTATCATTATAGTTAAGTATAGTTAATGATGACCTGGAAACCTGCAGTTTCCAGTAGCGCGCATGGGGGCGCGGGGGGGGGGGGGGGGGGGGGGGGGGGTAATATGTGGTGTCTGCCCATGCACACCACATGTTAGATTTATTGAGTTTGAGTTAGGGCTGATAAATGCGGCACTATTTGGGATATTTATTGAAAATGAGGCGCACCGGAAAATGACGTCAGAGTTTGTGTTGATATGTGTATGGCCAAGGTGAAGTAAAACCTTGCACTTTGTGACAGCTGTGGTTTTTGGCTGTGTTTTCTTTTTAAGTTCCAGTATGGACCTACTACGAAGTGTGTACCTTCTGACAGGAGAGGGTTTGTACAAGAGCATGAATACTCTTGAATTAAAAGTAATATGTACGGAGAAAATTAATAAATAAGGATTAATCATGAATAACGAGTATGCAGGCTACAAAGAATTTCAGTTATTAAAAGATGTCGAATTCGTTTGAAAAGAAGACTGTTTTAGTTCCTCATTGGTCAGGTAGAGAACCTGTATGCGTGTTGTGATAGAGGGAACAAAACTATGAAAAGTGAGAGATTTTACCCGGGATGTAACGGGATAACGAGCAGTACTATGAGCGACCGCTGGAGCAATCAAATATATATTAACTGTGGACAGGGGTAGCAATTTACCTATAATAATAATAAACGAACACAAAATATATTCGAACGGCGCCCCACCACAATCATCATCATCATCATCATCATCATCATCATCATCATCATCATCATCATCATCATCATCATCATCATCATCATCATCATCATCATCATCATCATCATCACCATCATCATCATTATCATCATTATCATCATCAGCATCAGCATCATCATCATCATTATCATCATCATCATCATTATCATCATCATCATCATCATTATCATCATTATCATTATAATCATCATCATCATCATCATCATCATCATCATCATCATCATCATTATCATCATTATCATTATAATCATCATCATCATCATCATCATCATCATTATCATCTTCATCATTTTCTTTTGGCACTCCTTATCCAGCATGAAGCCAACACTGAAGATGGTTCCTTTTGCAGGAAGCCTGTACCCAACGAGAGGGGATGGATGGAATGACTTGGTCACAGCTGAAAAAGACAGCCCAAAATAGAAATCGATGGATAGCAACTGTTTCTGCCCTATGTTCCACAGGGAACGAAAAGGAATGATTATGATGATGTATCCAACAGTCACGTGCTCTTGGTTTTTTTGACATCATATTTGACATGATGACGTTGCCAGTCCTATGTACATCCTCATATTAGTCGTCTTGTACGACATGCATGAGGGTGTGTTAGTTCTGTTATGTCTTTGTCTCTTCAGAGAACACCCCCCGGCGCCCTATAAGGGGCTACATGTTTTAAAGCCACTTGTTTCATATCTGTTCCATGTTTCTTTGGTTATTTCTGTTTACAACAAACAAGCCTCCATTTCTACATGCATATTTCGAGGGTCGTAGGTCTTTCTTCCACCCGTGTGTTACCGGGGCCCGAAAGGGGAGCAAAGAATAGTAACACTGCACCCTACCACGCATGTCGTAAAAGGCGACTAAGGAGGGTATGGGCATGGGGCTGTTTACCCCATCCCGTAAAAACTTCGCACAGTGGGCTGATCACCTGCTTGCCAACCAATCTGATTACGGAAACAATGATAGATTGTTTGGTCTGTTTTTGTTCCACAAAGACGCCACTAGGCGTGGTGGAAACAGCGATAGATTGATCAATTTGTTGTTGCCCTAAGACGCCACTAGGCGTACTGGCCACATACTGCTTTGCCGGTTGATGGCTAAGGATGGAAGAAGAAGAAGAAGGTCTTTCTTCTAAATAATTGTTTCGGTTTTAAAACATAAAATGTTGCTTGGTTTAGACGAGGCGCGCCCCGTTCACATAGACAGAGGGTCGGTCGGTTATATTAAAACGCGTGTCCAAATATAATATATGTTATTGGTTCAAAGCACTTGAAGAAACAATATCTCATTACTACGGTTTTCCCGTAAAATTTATTGATAAATGAAGAGTTCTCCAAATTATAGTGAATAAACTAAAGATAAAGGTGATCACATAGCAGGTATTGTCGTAGAAGGTGAAATGTCTTTATGAGGTGGGGGTGACCAATTGCCTTTCTCTTTCCTGAACTCAGGAACTGAGGAGGTACCCATTTACAGATTGGTAGACTTGAGCGTGACACTACCAGGTTTTGAACATGGTAACTTTGCCTCGATAAGCAGGTGCTCTAGCCACTCTGCCACTCAAAGCTCTGCTGTAAAGACTGGAAAAGTAGAATTTGGAAATTCTTGTCTTTGTTGGTCTCACCACAGAACCCCTGGGAAATACATGGGACAAATACTGAACATAGCCACATTTTCTGCGTAGATCTAAATTCTCTTTTTTTCTTTGCTCACCTTTCAACTCCCAAAGGAGCAAAGGCCTCCAACAAACGTTTACCACGTCATCCTATCCCGTGTCATCCGCTCAAACTCGTTCCATTTCTTCTTCATCCCCTTCATATCTGTCTCCAGTTCACTTTTCCATATGTTCTTTATTGCTGCTGCCACCTGTACCGTTTTCCCTTGTTCGTTCAATGTCCCAATATTTTAGGTGCCAAAAATGAAGGTTCTAGAAGAAAGAAGGTTAATCAGCAACACAGGTTTCTCTCGGCGTTCTCTGTGTTGCATCATGCGTCTCACTGCCAGAGGACCTTCTTCTGGCATGGATGGCTGAGTTTTATTGTCCTTAGTTGACCTTTTAATTGTTTGTTAAAGTTTTTGTGGTTTTACATTTTTTTTACGTCATGGGGTAACCAGCTTCATGCCAACCCTCCTTAGTCGCTTTTTACGACATGCATGGTAGGGAACAGAGTTACTATTCTTTGCTCACCTTTCTGGTCCCGACACCTCATGGGTGCTCTAAAACGTAGAAATTACTGTAAACACGAGCTTGCACGTTGTCGTGCATATGTAGAAACACACAGCCAACATCTAACTTACCTAATAAAGGAGAGCACAGAAAGAAAGACAGTACACAGGACGATGCCGTGGGTGGTCATGCTTGCAGACAGAAGATTGGCTGGAATCTGAAACAAACAAATAAATGTTCTATGAGAATATCTGTTAACAGTACACTAATTTTATACCTGGATATTGTTTTCTTCTTCTTTCTCCTTCGCCCTCAGACTTCCACATTAATGACTCTAATAAAGGCAGTAATCAGCTCAAGGTTCCTGACATCTCGTTCGCCCTCAGACTTCCACATTAATGACTCTAATAAAGGCAGTAATCAGCTTAAGGTTCCTGACATCTCGTTCGCCCTCAGACTTCCACATTAATGACTCTAATAAAGGCAGTAATCAGCTCAAGGTTCCTGACATCTCGTTCGCCCTCAGACTTCCACATTAATGACTCTAATAAAGGCAGTAATCAGCTCAAGGTTCCTGACATCTCGTTCGCCCTCAGACTTCCACATTAATGACTCTAATAAAGGCAGTAATCAGCTCAAGGTTCCTGACATCTCGTTCGCCCTCAGACTTCCACATTAATGACTCTAATAAAGGCAGTAATCAGCTCAAGGTTCCTGACATCTCGTTCGCCCTCAGACTTCCACATTAATGACTCTAATAAAGGCAGTAATCAGCTCAAGGTTCCTGACATCTCGTTCGCCCTCAGACTTCCACATTAATGACTCTAATAAAGGCAGTAATCAGCTCAAGGTTCCTGACATCTCGTTCGCCCTCAGACTTCCACATTAATGACTCTAATAAAGTCAGTAATCAGCTCAAGGTTCCTGACATCTCGTTCGCCCTCAGACTTCCACATTAATGACTCTAATAAAGTCAGTAATCAGCTCAAGGTTCCTGACATCTCGTTCGCCCTCAGACTTCCACATTAATGACTCTAATAAAGGCAGTAATCAGCTCAAGGTTCCTGACATCTCGTTCACCCTCAGACTTCCACATTAATGACTCTAATAAAGACAGTTATCAGCTCAAGGTTCCTGACATCTCCAAACAGTATTTTGTTGAGAGAAGTGGGTTGTTGCCATATGCTACTCCGTTCACTGTTGTATATTAGGCAGGACTACAGCAGATGTTCGGTTGTCATGGGGCTAATGCCACATGTGCAGAGATCTTTTGTACAAGTCCTGTACTTGTGACATAGTGTCGTGAAATTCTACATCCACATATGTAAATTAAAACGTAAATGAAAAGCCTAACAAATAAATTTAATAAAAGGAAAGAAGAATGGTAAAGAACAGTGCTGTCACAATGACTGTACGCAAAATCCCCCTGTGTTCTCCTTCGTCTGCAAATTGTAACGCTTTCACGTTGATAGTAAAAGCCTACTGTATTATTACCCGCTTTCTTCAATGAAACTTGTACTGTATTTCTTGGAAAAACCTTGAGATACGCAAGCTGATCAATGACCTAAATTTAATATTTCATTCATTCCATTTTATACACGGCGTAACTAAAAGACAGATGGACTAAAGGATAGAGAGAAGGGAGAGGCAGAAAGCAAGGACACATGCAACACTAAACACGCGTCGCGCGATACACAATTGCTGCCATCACGCGTGTAAGGCCACAAGCACTGGCTTTTTTTCAAATCGTCAGTGATAAAAACCCTACCCATACCAGAGTTAGGTTTTAAAAATCCTGAAAAACGCTTATTGGGAATTATGACATTATACCGGTTTACGTTTGAAAACATGACAGTACCCAGACACCCTCAAGTTTGGAAGTGAGAAGGTAGTAACAGCACGACTATCCTAGAAGAAAATGCATATTGGCTCCATTAAATTCGTATATTTGGGTTCCTTAGGGTTTGCTGACAAAGAATATGTAAAACGTTACGCAAATAGTCTAGGAATTACCAAGTTATGGCCAAAATAAAATAGTGGGGGTGCCTGACAGCATGAAATCATTTCTGCTCATAAAATTTTTTTTATAACGTGTTTGAAAAAACATTACGTTACGGAAATAGCCTACCATGTTAACTCCTATTTGATTGGAGCGCAACAAATGTAAGACTAAACACGATTGGTCGGGCTATAAAAACTATCTTGTGTTGTCAGGGGAAACGTGAAAAGGAGTACTTTTTTTGAAAAGATGTGTAGACATGGTTTGATTGGGTAGAGCTGCGAATATACTCAATTCAGAGCGTCTGTTCCTTGCCACATCTTGTAATAAACCTACTAAGAAGCAGTGCGTTGAGCACCAGTGTATATTTTTTTATAAAATAAAGCCTGGGACATCGGCAGATCGGAGTTGTGCTATATTCATTGCCAGTCAACGAAACTGTTTATTATTTCCATGAATTGTGGTAAGCTTGAAATATTCAATATCTTTTAATGAAAATTGAATGTAAATTGATAATTTATGTCTGTATATATGTGTAGTTCAGTAGCGAACATGATGTAAAGCCTATAGTGCTCCAGCCTGAACAGAAGGTGTCGGAGGAAAGTAAAACTGCATGGAATGGCCAAACAGTACACTGACACCTAGATTATTGACTAGAAAGAAATAATGCTGGAATTGCAGAGGCGTAGTAACCATTAGGGAGGGAAATACTGGTATAAAGTATTTCAGATGAAGCTGACAGTTGGCCTAACGCTCTGAACTCAATGTTTGTGATGTATTGTGCTCAGTGTAGAAATAGAGTATAAATTAGTTCTGACGTAGAAGGTACAACCTTCTTGTTTCAGGGACCGTGGTCTTAAAGTTATTGAGCAGCACCTGGTCAGAGCTTTGCTGAAGCCAGAGGCGGACAGCATACTCCTTGGTCCATATAGCAACCAGTGGGGTGGCTCCAGAACTCATTAAAGTAATCGAGCAGAGGAGTCTTTTACTGCAGTCATCACGAAAGATAAGAGAGTGTGGCCATGGAGCTCAACATTATGTACCCCATCTTAAAATGACATTGTAAAATAAAATTAAGAGGGGAATTTAATTGTTTTCATACCAGGAACTGAGAACATCTCCAATACTAGTTCCAATAGAAACAAACTATTGAAGTCATGATGACAAATACCAACAGAGCTTGAACAAAACAAAACCAGTATTACCTCATATTACTACTACACAACTGACACACATAGGATACTATTAATAATATATGTCACTACAAGATTCATATTAATAAATTCTGTACATATAACTTGTAATTAAAATTGATTGTGATTCCTGGTTCCCTTTGTATTTGAATCAGGACACATATACATTCATGACAGCACTGAATACATATTGTTATTTGAAAAGTTATCAGTGACTCCTTTAAGATATCCTCGTAGAGTGTTTTATGTATGTTAGTGTCACAGTGTTGTCAAGTGTGGTGGAATAAATTAAATTGTTTATCTGTCTGTTGTTGTTATGACTTACACTTCATCATACACATACCCTAGACATATAACGTAGTCATCACACTATTCCAGAAAAATTCTGACTGAGGTATACATATGTGGCAGTGTCATAAAATTAACAAGTGATACAACGTAAAAATATCTCCAAAGGATAAAATGTAAGGATAAAAACATAATGCGTAAGCTGCTGATAGTACATGATCGCCCTGACCGCGGGTCATCACCCTCCATAAAAATTGACTTGTTAGATGGGAAATCAAAACGGTTACCATTTGGAGGGATGAGAACGGCGGATCAAAAGGAAAAAAAAATATGACTGAAAAAAAATTGCGTGAGACTAGCAAGGCTAAGGAGACGCAATTGGGGGGGGGGGGGGGGGGGGGGGGGGGAGAAAAAGTCACGTTTCCCAAGTTGACATAAAGTAAGGAACTCGACAGAAGGGACCTTGGATATGATACGCCACAGTCATTTATTGGACGCTTTTGCGATACCAAGCCTTTTATTTGAATTCAGCGGAAAACGCAGATGATTGAAAATATTACAAAATTTAAAAAGTAACTTTTTCTTAATATTGATGTTAGGAATATAAAAATTAGCTGGCCGGATGACCCATCTTGAGCAGTGAAATAATATACTTTTAATTTTACAGACGGATAGATAATAATGAAGATAATGACAAAAGACAGGGTTGTTCACATCAGCGAAAGACTGCATTGAATCTAACATATCACTATTTGCACCAAAAATCGCGACCTTGAAGACTCAAGTGTCCAAATCTAGTAGAATGAAAGAGAAGGGGAATTGGTGGGAGCTGTGGCTAAAAATAACTTTTAACGACAAAATTTTGGAGGGGAGAGAAAGGTTGGTTCAAAAATCAAGTACGTTTTTGTGAAAACGCAAGTAGAGACGGACAGACTAACAGATAAAAATCCATACTTGACTGAAGCATGACTGAAATGACTTTAGTGTAGGAAATTTGAATTTAAAAAAAAACCCAAGGCATTGATTGGCCACAGACAATCATATTATCCGCGCTCAGACGAGCTTTTTTGCCATTCCTCAATAGTTGTCCAGTGATAGACACAGTAAATTTCAAGTGTGGTGATTTCCAAATGAAATAAATTGAAATAAGTTCAGGGACGCCATACTATAGCCAGCAGCTCAGCTGAGTTTTGCTAGCATTTCTGTGTTCTTTATTCATAATCTGGTAAGATTGAAATTATTTCTTTATATATATTTTGAATATTGTTTAAGGTTTCGAGTGATTTGATACTGCCATATCGAAATCTAGCCTTACAAACAAGTAAGGATTTGCTCTAGACCCCCCGCCCAAGTTCAGGGTCTAGGGACAAACAATATATATAAACTCCAGCAAGGATTAGGAAGGACAGATCAAGTGTTGAGATCAGTGGAACATATCACCTATCCTATCCTAGGGCAAGAAGCTAATAAACATAATTCGGAATAGGTAGACTGGGGAAACTTACCCTATGCGAAACCAACTAGGTAAGATGTGCTGTCTGGTCAGAGAGAACTGACCCTGTTTATGTGGTGTTATTGTACTTTGTTATGTGTAGAGGTGGCTTATTAGGTAAGGTTCTGAGCAAAAACCAATACTTTATTTCAGAGCTGTGAGTTCGATCTTGACACTAAGGTGGTGTCAAATGCTGATTAATAATTGAAGTGAAGACCCGTGCAGTGTACATTTCGGCAGAACATCTTTATATTGCTCAAGCACGGAGAGGTGGGGCCATCAGATTCCAGCACCAGAACAAATCTGGCAAAGTTAAGTAGGCTAGCTGGCCTGCTGAACTTACACCAACTTCAGAAAACTAGCACCCAAGAGAATTTACTACCGAAGCATCCCATTTCCTTCCATCATTAATGGACAATGCTTTGTAGGCATAAACAGGGAGGGATGAAGCCACCCCAACAGCACATCCATTCATAGTTTTCCCAGAAAAATTAACATTACGAACAGTAATACTATAATTAATCTTGAAGATTGCATATGTAAACATCTTTCATTTAACATGCCATTTATTCATGCCATTCATTCATAAATTTCAAAATCTTTGCATAAGTTCTGGCCAAAATAAAACCTTGGTTCAGAACAAATAAATTTAAAAAAAGATTTTCTATTCTAAATTTAACCAGCTGAATTTAGTTCATTGTGTTATAAATTTTATTGATAGTATTAGACTTAATTAATATCTGTGTGTGTTTGTATATGTCCATACAACACATTGCATTCAGTACTCTAGATTTTAACGTAGCCACATTCATTAGTAAAAAAAGATATGTGTGAGGTCATAAAGTGGTAGCACGAAAGGGCCTTCTGTATATTCACAGTTCCAATTATCTCAGGAGCCTTCACAGCTGACCTCACGCATCACACTAGGTGATAACACCACCATACAATACCATCAAAATCCACTACATATATTGGGGGCTCGTCCGGGATAATTAGCATAAACAGTAATATAAGGATCTCCTGGTGGGAGAAATAAAATTAGGGGAACAAAATTGTAAAATTCCCTTAAAATTAAAAGTGTCCCTTTAAATTAAAAGGACGGGTAGAAGTTGGTGAATCTTCACAGCCAGTAATAATTAATTAGTTAACTGGTTAGTTGGAATTAGTTAGACTATAGTCATAAGAAGTACTTAGTGTATTTACTGCTTAGAGATTTATTTTGTATATTATTATATTGTTTAGAAAGTATGGCGGAGCTAGCAAAATTTAGATCAGCTGCTGTGCTGACCGCAAAGGAGATGGGAATGGATGGTCAGATTTTAATTCAATACGTAACGGCTGAATGTGATAAATATATTGAACGGGAAGAAAGGAGATTAGAAAAGAGGCTGAAAGAAAATTAGAGTCTGAAAGGTTGGCTGAAGAGAAGAGGTTAGAGGCGGATAGAGAAATTAAGAGGCTGCAGATTGAGGCAGAAGACAAACGACAGCAAAGGGAGGCAGAAGATAAAAAGGCCGAAAGGGAGGCAGAAGAAAAAAGATTGACTGCCGAAAGGGAGGCAGAAGATAAAAAGGCCGAAAGGGAGGCAGAAGATAGAAGGTTGCAAAGGGAGCACGAATTACGACTAAGTGAGCTGGAATTACAAGGCCAGGCTCCTGAAAATGGTGCCAGCCCTTTTGCCTCAGATGCTACGCCCAGTCTGGGAGCCTCAAACTCAGCTATGGGGTTTCATTTAGACCATTTTGTTGAAAAAGACGATGACATAGAGGGGTACCTAGGACGTTTTGAGTTATTAGCTACTACATATGGGTTAGAGAGAGAGAGGTGGAGTTTAAAGCTATCACAGGGACTGAGAGGTACTTCTTATGAAGTCTTTGCTAAAATGAACAGGGAAGACCAAGACAATTATGACATGTTAAAGCAGGCTTTGTTATTAAGGTACGAGAAGAATGGTGAATTTTATCGTAAGAAATTTAGAAATGCCAAACTGTTGTCTGGGGAGACATACCACCAATTCTCTGCTAGACTGGAAACCTATTTGGAGAAATGGACTGCTCTGGGGAAGACCCAAGATCTTAAAGAAATGATCATGATTGAGCAATTGAGAGAGTCCATGGCTCCCGACATGAGAAAATTTCTCATGGAACAAGGTGCAGAGAATTTGGGAGAGGTTTTAAATGTCGCTGAGAGGTATCAGGCAGCCCAGGCAGAGGTAAGTGGTGCTAAAAAGAAGCACATAGACAATTTTAAAGCTCCACAGCAATTTAATAAATTTGATAATAGAGAGCAGGGAAATAAAAGTAGGACAAACTTTGAGCGGCCAAGAAATGACTATCGCGACAGAAACTCACAGTTCAATGACCAAAAGTTCAATGAAAGAAAACCGTTGAACCAAGGAAAAAGATGGTGTAAATGGTGCAAGAAAGATAACAATAACACCGAATTTTGTAGAAGGAAACCTTCAAACATTGCTGCAATGAAGTCGGGGACGCAAAGATTAAAGGTTAATCCTAATGGACAACAGGAACCTTATCACCCCCCAGTTTGTGAGGATGTTATTTGTAATGGGGTCACCATAAGGTGCCTTTATGATACAGGTTTGGATTATGATTCAGTTGTGAAGTCTAGCCTAGTGGACCCAAGTCAGTATACCACAGAAACAGAGGAAATACAAGGGGCGACTAAGGACATACCACTCATGACACTTCCCATCGCAAGGATAACGGTGAAAACTCGCTATGTGGAAGGAGAAATCAGAGCAGCAGTGATAGATGAACCAATCTACCCTCTGATATTGGGGTGTAGATACGTCTTCTTGGGGAATCCCGAGAAACCTGTGATCATGGCGACAGTGCAGACCAGGTCACAGAAGAAGGAGGAAGAAGGTGAACCTATAAATGCTCATCCAGAGGAGATGAGAAAGGCGCAGGCTGAGGATAGGACACTCAAGCCATGTTTTAAAAAATTGCCCAAAGGCCACACACCTCCGAGCAAGGGGGAATATTTCATGAAGAACAAACTATTATACAGGAAGGCCGGAACTGGAACAAATGGTCACAACCAGCTGGTTCTTCCCACCTCATATAGAGATAAAGTGATGGAACTCGGGCATGCGATTCCCTTCAGTGGTCACATGGGGATCAGCGCCACCGGACAGCGTATAGCTTGTCATTACTTCTGGCCAGGGATAACGGAGGATATAAAAAGATATGTCAAATCCTGCCCTGAATGTCAAAGGGTAGCTCCAAAGCACTGGACTGCTCCTGCAACTCTAGGGGAAATGCCCATAGTGGGAACACCTTTTGAGAGGGTTGCAGTGGATATTGTGGGACCTCTCACTCGGACCAAGAGGAGGAACAGTTACATCCTTACTCTGGTGGACACTTGTTCTATGTGGGGAGAGGCGGTAGCCCTGCCATCAATTGATTCAAAACATGTAGCAGAGGCACTACTTACAATATTTACCCGATTAGGATTCCCGCATCAAATCTTGAAGGATAATGGATCTCAGTTCAAGGGGAAACTAACGGAAGAAGTTTTTAAACTATTTCAAGCCAGACACTTTCATTGTAGTCCGTACCATCCACAAGGGAACGGCCAGGTAGAGAGGTTCAACGGGACTCTCATTTCTATCCTGAGAAAGCTGGCACACGAAAAACCGGATCTGTGGGATCAATTCCTGCCCGCCGCATTGTTTGCGTATCGGGAGGTACCACATAGTTCAACCGGGATGGCTCCCGCAACTCTGCTATTTGGGAGGCCAATAAAAGGTCCTTTAGAAGCGTTATTAAGGACCTGGACGGATGAGAAGGCGGAAGAACCTGTTACCTCATCTTATCAATACGTGAACGAACTGACCACTCGTTTGAAAGCTGGATGGAAACTGGCAAATGATAATTTGAAACAAGCCAGGAAGAAACATGCAGCATATTTTAATAGGAAGGCAAAGGACCGAGAACTAGCTGTGGGAGAGAAGGTGCTGCTTCTACTACCCGGTAGCCAGAATAAATTACAAATTGGTTGGCAAGGTCCATATACGGTTCTAGAGAAGGTGTCTAGAACAAACTATAAAATTGACAAAAAGGGGAAGGAGAAAGTTTATCATGTAAACTTATTAAAGAAGTATCTGGACAGACCACTCCAGGAAAGCACCCCCTTATTGACCTTGGCTATTGCAACCCAGATGCAAAAGGAACCACTCACCTCACATGAATACCCACTACATCCTTGTGAAACAGCAGCACAGGTAAAAGTCAGTAAGCACCTGACTAAAAACCAGAGGGAGAGAGTTCAACAGGTTCTGGAGGAACATACAGATGTATTAACAGATAAACCAGGCCATACAAATTTGCTACAGTATGACATGAAACTGGTAGACTCAAACCCAATCTGTATGAGAGCCTATTCTATTCCGTTTGCGAAGGAGAAGGCATTGAAGGAAGAAATAGATTATTTGCTGAAGGAGGGGATTATTTCGCACAGTGAATCATCTTTTAGTTCTAGTGTCGTTTTGTTGAGAAAACCGTCTGGGGAACACAGACTGTGCATAGATTACAGGAAACTGAATGCTGTCACAGAAGGACAAGTGGATCCATTACCAGACACAAAACAGTTATTTGCCAGACTGAACAAGGCAAAATACTTTTCAAAGGTGGATCTTAGTAAAGGCTATTACCAGATCCCAGTGAAGCCTGAAGTGAGACCTTATTTAGCTTTTAGCACTTCGGATGGACATTATGAATTCAATATGCTACCATTCGGACTGAAAAATGCTCCGAGTGTATTTTCAAGGATGATGCGCAAATTGTTGGATCCCCTGAATAACCCCTGTATCACGAATTTCATGGATGATATTCTCGTCGCCACAGAGACATTTGAAGAACACATTGAAGCTCTAGAGATGTTATTTAATAGACTTCGGGAGGCAAACTTAACTGCTAGGCCAACAAAATGTTGTATTGGATGCAAAGAGTTGGAATTCTTGGGACACACTGTATATCAGGGTAACATGACCCCTGACCCCAAGAACTTGGAAAAACTGCAGAGAGCACCTAGACCACAAACAAAAAAGGATGTGCGATCATTCGTGTCGTTATGCGGATTTTATCAGAAATACATCAAAAATTTTAACGCTATTTGTGCTCCTCTGACTGATCTGACTCGCAAGGGACTTCCAGATAAAATTATTTGGACTGCACAATGTGAACTAGCGTTCCAAGAGTTAAAGGAAAAACTCACTAGCAAGCCTATTCTCAAACTGCCTGATTTGACACAGGACTTTGTCTTAAGAACCGATGCAAGTAATGTAGGACTCGGAGGGGCTTTGTTGCAAAGATCATCTTCACCTGATGGGGAACTGAAACCAGTCGCTTATGCAAGCCGCAAATTGAATAAGGCGGAACAAGGATACTCCACAAGCGAAAAAGAATGTTTAGCGTTAATCTGGGCAATAAAGAAGTTTCAAATCTATCTGTATGGTAGGACTTTTGTGGTGGACGGATCATCAGCCTCTCGTATTCTTATCTCAGGCTAAGCATGAAAACGCAAGATTGCTGAGGTGGTCTTTATTGCTTCAACCTTATCAGTTTAGTATCCAATATATCCCAGGCAAATTGAATATCGGTGCAGATTTCCTCAGTCGGCACCCCTGTGATCAAAATTAGAGTAATGGCAGACGTGAGGAGAGATTTTATCTATGTGTATCACTGGTTTTAGAACTTGCCGTAGGCATGTTTTCAAGTGGGGAGATGTGTCATAAAATTAACAAGTGATACAACGTAAAAATATCTCCAAAGGATAAAATGTAAGGATAAAAACATAATGCGTAAGCTGCTGATAGTACATGATCGCCCTGACCGCGGGTCATCACCCTCCATAAAAATTGACTTGTTAGACGGGAAATCAAAACGGTTACCATTTGGAGGGATGAGAACGGCGGATCAAAAGGAAAAAAAAATATGACTGAAAAAAAATTGCGTGAGACTAGCAAGGCTAAGGAGAAGTATTTGGGGGGGGGGGGGGGGGGGTGGAAACGGAGAAAAAGTCACGTTTCCCAAGTTGACATAAAGTAAGGAACTCGACAGAAGGGACCTTGGATATGATACGCCACAGTCATTTATTGGACGCTTTTGCGATACCAAGCCTTTTATTTGAATTCAGCGGAAAACGCAGATGATTGAAAATATTACAAAATTTAAAAAGTAACTTTTTCTTAATATTGATGTTAGGAATATAAAAATTAGCTGGCCGGATGACCCATCTTGAGCAGTGAAATAATATACTTTTAATTTTACAGACGGATAGATAATAATGAAGATAATGACAAAAGACAGGGTTGTTCACATCAGCGAAAGACTGCATTGAATCTAACATATCACTATTTGCACCAAAAATCGCGACCTTGAAGACTCAAGTGTCCAAATCTAGTAGAATGAAAGAGAAGGGGAAATGGTGGGAGCTGTGGCTAAAAATAACTTTTAACGACAAAATTTTGGAGGGGAGAGAAAGGTTGGTTCAAAAATCAAGTACGTTTTTGTGAAAACGCAAGTAGAGACGGACAGACTAACAGATAAAAATCCATACTTGACTGAAGCATGACTGAAATGACTTTAGTGTAGGAAATTTGAATTGAAAAAAAAACCCAAGGCATTGATTGGCCACAGACAATCATATTATCCGCGCTCAGACGAGCTTTTTTGCCATTCCTCAATAGTTGTCCAGTGATAGACACAGTAAATTTCAAGTGTGGTGATTTCCAAATGAAATAAATTGAAATAAGTTCAGGGACGCCATACTATAGCCAGCAGCTCAGCTGAGTTTTGCTAGCATTTCTGTGTTCTTTATTCATAATCTGGTAAGATTGAAATTATTTCTTTATATACATTTTGAATATTGTTTAAGGTTTCGAGTGATTTGATACTGCCATATCGAAATCTAGCCTTACAAACAAGTAAGGATTTGCTCTAGACCCCCCGCCCAAGTTCAGGGTCTAGGGACAAACAATATATATAAACTCCAGCAAGGATTAGGAAGGACAGATCAAGTGTTGAGATCAGTGGAACATATCACCTATCCTATCCTAGGGCAAGAAGCTAATAAACATAATTCGGAATAGGTAGACTGGGGAAACTTACCCTATGCGAAACCAACTAGGTAAGATGTGCTGTCTGGTCAGAGAGAACTGACCCTGTTTATGTGGTGTTATTGTACTTTGTTATGTGTAGAGGTGGCTTATTAGGTAAGGTTCTGAGCAAAAACCAATACTTTATTTCAGAGCTGTGAGTTCGATCTTGACACTAAGGTGGTGTCAAATGCTGATTAATAATTGAAGTGAGGACCCGTGCAGTGTACATTTCGGCAGAACATCTTTATATTGCTCAAGCACGGAGAGGTGGGGCCATCAGATTCCAGCACCAGAACAAATCTGGCAAAGTTAAGTAGGCTAGCTGGCCTGCTGAACTTACACCAACTTCAGAAAACTAGCACACACGAGAATTTACTACCGAAGCATCCCATTTCCTTCCATCATTAATGGACAATGCTTTGTAGGCATAAACAGGGAGGGATGAAGCCACCCCAACAGCACATCCATTCATAGTTTTCCCAGAAAAATTAACATTACGAACAGTAATACTATAATTAATCTTGAAGATTGCATATGTAAACATCTTTCATTTAACATGCCATTTATTCATGTCATTCATTCATAAATTTCAAAATCTTTGCATAAGTTCTGGCCAAAATAAAACCTTGGTTCAGAACAAATAAATTTAAAAAAAGATTTTCTATTCTAAATTTAACCAGCTGAATTTAGTTCATTGTGTTATAAATTTTATTGATAGTATTAGACTTAATTAATATCTGTGTGTGTTTGTATATGTCCATACAACACATTGCATTCAGTACTCTAGATTTTAACGTAGCCACATTCATTAGTAAAAAAAGATATGTGTGAGGTCATAAAGTGGTAGCACGAAAGGGCCTTCTGTATATTCACAGTTCCAATTATCTCAGGAGCCTTCACAGCTGACCTCACGCATCACACTAGGTGATAACACCACCATACAATACCATCAAAATCCACTAAAGGCAGCAAGTAAGGTTATCTATAATACTCTACTCTTATTAGATATAGATACCTTCACAGCTGATCTCAGTCAGTACACTAAGTCCCCTATAAATATTTATAACATCCCACTTCACCACATATATTGGGGTCTCGCCCTCGGGATTTTGAATCTTTCCCTATTACAAATATTGGGGGTAATTCACTTCAGGGAATAATAAGAATTAAAAGGTATCCTTGGGTGAAAATAAATAAGGTTGAGCTCACAGTGCCTGTGTTGTCCTGAGTTAATTAGTCATAGATAAAATTGTTTAGTTACATATTTTAGACATTTATCTGTTAGACAATGGCCGACCTGGCAAAATTTCGATCTGCTGCTGTACAGACTGCGAAAGAGTTAGGAATGGACGGGCAAATTATGATTTCTTATGTCACTGCTGAATGTGACAAATATATTGAACGGGAAGAAAGAAGATTAGAAAAAGAGGCCGAAAGAAAATTAGAGGCTGAGACTAAGAGGTTGCAGATTGAGGCTGAGGCTAAGAGGTTGCAGATTGAGGCTGACAAAGAGGCTAAGAAATTGGAAGCAGAAGAAAGAAGATTGACTGCAGAGAGGGAAGCAGAAAAGGAGGAGAAGAGATTACAAAGGGAACATGAGTTACGACTAAGGGAGTTTGAGTTTCAAGGCCATGCTCCTGAAAATGGTGCCAGTCCCTTTGCCTCTGATGCCACTGCTAGCCAAGGAGCCTCAACCTCAGCTATGAATTTTCATTTAGATCATTTTGTTGAGAAAGACGATGATATAGAGAGCTATCTAAATAGGTATGAACTATTAGCTACCACATATGGGTTAGAGAGAGAAAGGTGGAGCTTAAAGTTATCTCAGGGACTTCGTGGGGCAGCTTATGAAGTTTTTGCAAAAATGAGCAGAGGTGATCAGGAAAATTATGACATGCTAAAGCAGGCTCTTTTGTTAAGATATGAAAAGAATGCAGAATTTTATAGGAAAAAATTTAGGAATGCTAAACTACTGTCAGGTGAAACCTATCACCAGTTCTCTGCACGAATAGAGACATACTTGGAGAAATGGACTTCTCTGGGGAAAACCCAAGATCTTAAGGAAATGGTCCTTATAGAGCAATTAAGAGAGTCCATGGCTCCAGACCTGAGAAAGTTTCTCATGGAACAAGGTGCAGAGAGGCTGGGTGAGTTGCTAAATGTTGCTGAAAGGTATCAAGCAGCTCAGGCAGAAGTAACAGGTAATAAGAAGAGGCAGGTAGATAATTATCAGGCACCACAAAACTTTAATGAATTTGATCATAGAGATCAAAACAAAGGTAAGCACCAGTTTGATAGGCCACGAAATGACTATAAAAATAAAACCCCACAATTCAATGAAAGGAAATATGATAACAGGAAACCCTTCAGACAGGAAGGAAAATATTGTCAAATATGCAGGATGCATAATCATAATACTAGTGAATGTGGTAGGAAGGTTCCTCCATATCACGCGGCATGCATGATAACAGTAGACAAGGGGAAGAAGAAACTGACAGAGAATCATATAAATCTTCAACATCCCCCCATCTGTGAAGAAGTGACATGTAATGGGGCCAAGGTTAGGTGCCTTTACGATTCAGGTTTAGAATATGACTCAGTTGTGAGTGCAACCCTAGTGCACCCTGAACAGTATACCACAGAGAAAGTGGAGATACAAGGGGCCGTAAAGGGAATATCCACCATGACACTTCCCGTAGCCGAGATCAATGTAGAGACAAGGTACGTGGAAGGAGTGATTAGAGCAGCCGTGTGTGACGATCCTAATTACCCGCTGGTGTTAGGAAGTAAATATGTTTTTCTAGGAAGCCCTGTAAAACCTGTGGTAATGGCCACGCTTCAGGTCAGGTCGACCCCTAGTAGAAAGGAGGAGGAACCCCCATTAACCTTTTCTGATAAACAGATAAGAAAGGCCCAGGCAAAGGACAAATCATTAAAACCTTGCATTGACAAATTACTAAACAGCCATGCACACCCTAAGAAAGGACAATTTTACTTGAGAGATGGACTGCTCCACAGGAAGGCGGGAGCCGGACCCAAAGGATATGGACAGTTGGTACTCCCAACTCCCTACAGACAAGAAGTGATGGCAAAATCACATGTTGTACCAGACGGTGGACACCAGAGAAATGGGACTACCCGTCAAAGGACATCAGAAAAAATTCTATTGGCCCCAAGTAGCTGCTGATATTGCACAATTTGTGAGGGCCTGTGAAAAATGTAGCAAGGTACAGTCCCCAAGTTGGGAAAATCATAATCAGATGCCAGCCAAGCATACTGAAACATATGGGCCTAACATTAACAAGGAAAATAACAATAATAAGGTTGACATAGAGGATAGGTATCCCCCTTTCCCCCAACAGTGTTCACCAAAAATATTTAGATTCGCAACTCTGAGAAAGGCATCCAGAGAAAATAGAAATTCAGACCAGTCAATCCAGGAACAGTTTGAAGCCGCATTTAGGGAGCTGGCTGACATTGACATTGAAGATGATCCGCCTAAGTTAAAACCGAAACAAATTGTTAACATAAGAACAGTGGGCAGTGGACGAGTGAGCGATTCGGGAAATGCTCACAGCGCTTCACACTATGGCTATTAACTTAGCATTAAAAGGGCACTGGTGACATTGGTAGTCACCCGACCCCACACCGTCCAAGGGAAATTATTGATCGGACCCTGGATGGAGATAACCCACACATCTTATAGCAATGCTAAGGGCGAATTGATTTCTGATGCAGAAACTCATTTCCCCACATATTATCTTAATTCTCCAGATTGTCGGTAGGCGAAACTATAGTTGGTGAATATAGCCTCCATTTGAGCGGCACATTATAGAACATTATAAATATATTATTAGAAGGGTGTTTCCACATTGAATCCCGCCTGAGATCAGACAAATTGTTGGCTGTGAACATTTCGGAGGAGCAGAGTGTCTCCATTGTTACCTTTTGAATTGAGGATAGTCCGAGTGTTTATTAAGGCTGATCCGGAAATTATTGGATCCCCTCCACAACTCAGATAGCACCATATAGATCAACTCCTCATAACGTACAAATTGAGGAACATCTAATATTCTCGGGACATGTCGTTGAGCAGACTCAGCGAAGAGAAAATGGTGAATATTGATTGCTAAGCAGTAGTAAGACAAGCAGTAACACTTGCAGCTGTACAGTAACATATCTGAAATAGATTCTTGGATTGCAGAGGTCTGAGGCAACCTTCGTCAGTAGTGCTTACTTTGACTTGACCCACCTGCATTAATCCATGAGCAAAATAAAATTAGAGAAACGTTGATGCAGATTTTTTAAGCCGCCATCCGTGAGATGAAAATCAAAGAAATCACCAGGCATAGACATAAATTTATCTATGTGTATGTAGAATTATAGACGGACGTATAACGTCTGTTTTAAGAGGGGAGGATTTGTCGTGAAATTCTACATCCACATATGTAAATTAAAACGTAAATGAAAAGCCTAACAAATAAATTTAATAAAAGGAAAGAAGAATGGTAAAGAACAGTGCTGTCACAATGACTGTACGCAAAATCCCCCTGTGTTCTCCTTCGTCTGCAAATTGTAACGCTTTCACGTTGATAGTAAAAGCCTACTGTATTATTACCCGCTTTCTTCAATGAAACGTGTACTGTATTTCTTGGAAAAACCTTGAGATACGCAAGCTGATCAATGACCTAAATTTAATATTTCATTCATTCCATTTTATACACGGCGTAACTAAAAGACAGATGGACTAAAGGATAGAGAGAAGGGAGAGGCAGAAAGCAAGGACACATGCAACACTAAACACGCGTCGCGCGATACACAATTGCTGCCATCACGCGTGTAAGGCCACAAGCACTGGCTTTTTTTTCAAATCGTCAGTGATAAAAACCCTACCCATACCAGAGTTAGGTTTTAAAAATCCTGAAAAAACGCTTATTGGGAATTATGACATTATACCGGTTTACGTTTGAAAACATGACAGTACCCAGACACCCTCAAGTTTGGAAGTGAGAAGGTAGTAACAGCACGACTATCCTAGAAGAAAATGCATATTGGCTCCATTAAATTCGTATATTTGGGTTCCTTAGGGTTTGCTGACAAAGAATATGTAAAACGTTACGCAAATAGTCTAGGAATTACCAAGTTATGGCCAAAATAAAATAGTGGGGGTGCCTGACAGCATGAAATCATTTCTGCTCATAAAATTTTTTTTATAACGTGTTTGAAAAAACATTACGTTACGGAAATAGCCTACCATGTTAACTCCTATTTGATTGGAGCGCAACAAATGTAAGACTAAACACGATTGGTCGGGCTATAAATACTATCTTGTGTTGTCAGGGGAAACGTGAAAAGGAGTACTTTTTTGAAAAGATGTGTAGGCATGGTTTGATTGGGTAGAGCTGCGAATATACTCAATTCAGAGCGTCTGTTCCTTGCCACATCTTGTAATAAACCTACTAAGAAGCAGTGCGTTGAGCACCAGTGTATATTTTTTATAAAATAAAGCCTGGGACATCGGCAGATCGGAGTTGTGCTATATTCATTGCCAGTCAACGAAACTGTTTATTATTTCCATGAATTGTGGTAAGCTTGAAATATTCAATATCTTTTAATGAAAATTGAATGTAAATTGATAATTTATGTCTGTATATATGTGTAGTTCAGTAACGAACATGATGTAAAGCCTATAGTGCTCCAGCCTGAACAGAAGGTGTCGGAGGAAAGTAAAACTGCATAGAATGGCCAAACAGTACACTGACACCTAGATTATTGACTAGAAAGAAATAATGCTGGAATTGCAGAGGCGTAGTAACCATTAGGGAGGGAAATACTGGTATAAAGTATTTCAGATGAAGCTGACAGTTGGCCTAACGCTCTGAACTCAATGTTTGTGATGTATTGTGCTCAGTGTAGAAATAGAGTATAAATTAGTTCTGACGTAGAAGATACAACCTTCTTGTTTCAGGGACCGTGGTCTTAAAGTTATTGAGCAGCACCTGGTCAGAGCTTTGCTGAAGCCAGAGGCGGACAGCATACTCCTTGCTCCATATAGCAACCAGTGGGGTGGCTCCAGAACTCATTAAAGTAATCGAGTAGAGGAGTCTTTTACTGCAGTCATCACGAAAGATAAGAGAGTGTGGCCATGGAGCTCAACATTATGTACCCCATCTTAAAATGACATTGTAAAATAAAATTAAGAGGGGAATTTAATTGTTTTCATACCAGGAACTGAGAACATCTCCAATACTAGTTCCAATAGAAACAAACTATTGAAGTCATGATGACAAATACCAACAGAGCTTGAACAAAACAAAACCAGTATTACCTCATATTACTACTACACAACTGACACACATAGGATACTATTAATAATATATGTCACTACAAGATTCATATTAATAAATTCTGTACATATAACTTGTAATTAAAATTGATTGTGATTCCTGGTTCCCTTTGTATTTGAATCAGGACACATATACATTCATGACAGCACTGAATACATATTGTTATTTGAAAAGTTATCAGTGACTCCTTTAAGATATCCTCGTAGAGTGTTTTATGTATGTGAGTGTCACAGTGTTGTCAAGTGTGGTGGAATAAATTAAATTGTTTATCTGTCTGTTGTTGTAATGACTTACACTTCATCATACACATACCCTAGACATATAACGTAGTCATCACACTATTCCAGAAAAATTCTGACTGAGGTATACATATGTGGCAGCAAGTAAGGTTATCTATAATACACTACTCTTATTAGATATAGATACCTTCACAGCTGATCTCAGTCAGTACACTAAGTCCCCTATAAATATTTATAACATCCCACTTCACCACACATAGATAGTACATCAGTCTGTTGTTGTCCAGTGCGTAGCCGGAAAACGATGACCTGGTCTCGCCTATGCATCATTTTTTATATTGCATGGGTGTTCTCTTTCCCATTTGGACTTGAACGTGGCTTTTAAAGTTGTTTTTGCCATGTCATAAGTTGTCCCTATATCATTGTGTTTTTCAAGGATAACTGACACTCACAGAGGCGTATGAGTAATGTGAGCAATCGTGAAAAAACAGCTTGTTACCCAAACCCCTGTCGTGTCTTCTGAGTACTTTTTTAGGAGGTCATGCTATGTTACTATTGCTTTCTAATAATAGAGTTCTTCATTGTTACATGGTGCCAGTCACAAAATACGGAAGTGACTCATGGACAATAAATAAAGGTAAAAAAGGTGAAGGTAGTCCCATAGCAGGTACTACCGTAGGGGAGTGAAGTGTTAGAGACTTCACAATACTAGGTCCAGCATCGTGAGGTGGGGTGACCAACTTCCTTCCTCGCTGCCTTTTCCTTCACTAACTCAAAGAACCGAGTCAGGCACCTAATCGGAGGTTTAATAAATAAAACAAGTAGGAAAAGCCCTGGCGGCCACACAGATTTGGTTGTACAGAACAATGGTAAGAATATTATGGGCAGCTAGCTATTAATAGTAACAAGGATGTCCTAAAAGAAGACAGTGCGCAAATAAAGCTTATTACTGATATTACAAGAACGCAAGTCGCTGTATGTGGGCGTGTTACGAGAAGAAAAAAAACTGGAGTACATAGAGACAAAATGAAAGGTTAAAAGAAAGAGGACGCCAACGAGAAAAAGTGCTGGACAATTTGACATTGTTACTGTTGATTGTTTGTGGTGGGTGTTGTGGTGTAGTACCACTGACAAGGTCGATGTCAGTAAGGTCGGGCTTACTAGTAGTGGCCGAGTGTTTTATATATATATATATATATGAATGTCGTGAGTTCTTTAGGTTTGGTAAATATCTGATGTAAACCCACACAACAGTAACGTTATGTCAGGAAATAGACCAACTAGTTTTCAACATATACACAGTTTATTTACGACAGTAACGTTGACATCGTGGACAACAGATCACAGCAAATCACAAGGTATGATGACAGGTATAATCCATAGAGAAATCGATCACATAAACAGCAATTCAGCACACATCGTAATAGCATACAATCCATCAGAAATTGGTTGCATACACAGCAACTCATCATACGTGGTAATAACAGGAATAATCCATCAGAAAAAGGGTTGCATAAACAGCAACTCATTGCACATTGCATTAGCAAATATCCTCAATAGGAATATGAATCATATCAAATCTCTGTCATCCAAAAACACTCTGGACACCCTAGCGAGACTATAAAAACCGTCTCGAAGCTCTGCCAGATACCTAATGACTGAGATTATTCTTTCTCAATACAACTCAGTACATCTTCACTCAAGCGCGAACTAACAGCTTGAGATGTGAGCCCAGCTCGCCCGTATCTCTCCCCCAATTACTCAGAATATTGGAACACTTTCTTTATGTTTAAAAACTAACACATACTCAGTTGAGCTATGTTCAAGCACCCCAAATAAAAAATCATCTCATAACTTTAAACGTGCTTACTAGCGTGTCTATAAAAAATCAGACCCGTACATAAAAATCCCTAACACTTAACTCCCACTCGAAAACATGACTTAACAATAGCATTGAAATAAGTAAACATCAGAACTCAGAGAAACAGTACTGGAGACAGGAAGTACACGGAGACATGAGCTCCTGCAAAATCAGGCCATAGTGCTTAAAGAGAAAGCGTCCTAAGCTAACTACGTGATCTTAACAAATCGGACTATTTTCTGTCTCTTTATAGAAGCTTCCGCTTTCAAACGCGGGTAAAGTTTAACAGCCTGCATTTAAAAAAAAAGATCGGTAAATCTTGTGCTGCAGACATGACTACGTCAGTAATTACGTCCGATTACCTTGCGAGTATTAAATCATATTTTGATTATTCGCATTTAGTGTGTGTTAATAACATAGAAGGAATCGATACCAAATCGCTTAAACTCCAATCAACATATAGTAATTATAACCCTTATTTCTGATCCCAGGTTACAAAAACTACAGCTCTCATGAAAGGTAATACGAGGGGCGTTCAGAAAGTAATGCACCACATCGCTTTTCTCAGCTAATAATGAAGATAAAAGCATGAAATTTTGCACACTTCAAATATGGCATGTGCCAATTGTGTGCACCAATTGCACTGCAACCGGCCAAATAATACGGCTGCCCTAAACCGTTGAAATGGAGCGTGTTAGCAACTTGCGCTATAAGCAGCGAATTGTGATAGAATTTCTCGTTGCAGAGAAGGTAACTGTTGGGAATATTCACAAGCGTCTATGTGATATGTATGGAAGGTTTGCAGTCGACAGGAGTACAGTCAGTCGCTGGGTTCAGAGAATCAAAGAATCAGGAAGCGGAGATACGGAGCTGCTTGATCGGCCGCGCTGTGGACGTCCTGCCACAGCCACCAACGCAGAAATGTTGAAATGCGCTGAGGGCATTATTCTTACTGATAGGCGAATCACTACTCAACAATTGGCCTTACAGCTGTCAGTCAGCATTGGTAGTGCAAATGCAGTTATAAAAACTCTCGGATTTTCTAAGGTTTGCGCAAGATGGGTTCCTCGAAGTCTCACAAATGACCACCGATTGCAAAGGAAAGCAATTTCTTCTGAATTGTTGGAGCGTTTCAATGCTGATGGAGAGAACGTTTTGGCTAAGATCGTTAAGGTGACGAAACCTGGGCACATCATTTTGAACCTGAGTCAAAAAGACAGTCAATGGAGTGGCGTCATCCACAATCACCAAGAAGAAAGAAATTCAAGACAATTCCTTCAGCTGGAAAGGTCATGATCACTGTCTTTTGGGACATTGAAGGTGTGATTCTTGTGGACGTTATGCCAAGAGGAGAGACAATCAATTCGCAAGCTTACATTAAGACATAGAAAAAACTCAATCAACGTTTTCACAGAGTTCGGCAGCACAAGAATCCAGCAGACCTGCTTCTCCTTCACGACAATGCGCGCCCTCACACAAGTCTGGCAACATGGGAAGCAATCACCAAATTGAGTTGGACTGTACCACCCCATCCACCCTATAGTCCCGATTTGGCACCCTCTGATTTTCATCTATTTGGTCCACTTAAAGATGCACTCCGTGGGACAAGGTTTGAAGATGATGAAGGAGTGATTCATGCAGCGAAGAAATGGCTACATGATCAAGACAAAATCTGGTACTGGCTAAGAATACATGCACTTGTTTCGCGCTGGCATAAAGCCGTACAAGTTGATGGGGATTATGTTGAATAATACTGATGTTTAGATGACATATCCATGTATATTGTGTATAAATTTCATGCTTTTTGAATAAACAGCTCCTGAGAAAAACGATGTAGTGCATTACTTTCTGAACGCCCCTCGTATTTGTTTGTAAGTTCCCCTAGACTAGGTTCAACTTTTCGGCCCACTCACAGTTGTGTGACTGAACCTGTTATGACATATTTTGTTGATCTACGGTAAATTTAACTGTACAGGGTCGAAGCTAGAGTTCTAAATTCGAATACCCCCAGGGTAAGTAACTATTACTGTCATGTCGCAAGACGTATAGTTCTGTAGAATAATCCGCGTAGATCCACATTGTGAAAGACTTATTAGGTCGCGCATTAATTTCAACGGAAAATTATATTAACCCACACAGGGGATATTATAATATGAAAACGATTTGTATATATTTTATTAACAAGATGCTAAGCGTTTTTTTAATAATAAAAGGAAATAGTAAACAGTAAATGTAATGCAAAAGGGAAAAACTAGAAAATTAACGCGCCTTTAAGATTAAATATCGTGGAAAGTATGTGTGAACAGACAACTTGCCAAGTTCAATATTTTTTATTGTTCGAATATAAAATATTGTTTTTGTTGATCAGAATCGACAACACTGCATTCCGGGCAAACCCATAGGTGCTGCTCAGCTTCCTTCATGAAGAAGGGTATGAATGCTAATTGTTCCTGTGGCGTGCTGATTATATACGGGACGGATGAATCCTCTCATACATCCATTCCTGCTAGTTTTACGTTTGATGCCAAATTCCAGAAAATTTTACCTTGTTGATTTATCGACTGCAGTCTTGTTTTCTAACAGTCGATTATTAATTATTCTTACTATCTCTCCCTTACCCATATGTAATTTCCCCACAATGGGTGATCTCGAAGTTAGTCTGTCAGCGGTTATAAAATATTATAATGATGAAATCAAACGTGTCATATGTTCTATGCACATTATATAGCTTTTGGTTTGTGTATGAATTCTTAGTTTATGTTCTGTTCATGAATTCTTAACTTTTACTCTGTGCATGAGTTATTAGCTTATTTGCTCTGCATAAATTCGTAGTTTTTGTTCTGAGAATGAGTTCTTAGCTTATGTTCTGATCATGAATTATTATCTGTTGTTCTGTGCATGAGTTCTTAGCTTATGTTCTGAGCATGAATTCTTAGTTTGTGTTCTGTACATGAATGCTTAGCTTTAGTTCTGTGTATTAAATGTTAGCTTTAGTTCGTGAATTGTTATCTATTGTTCTGTGCATGAGTTCTTAGCTTTTGTTCAGTATAGTTACTACCGTCTAAGATAGCACGATGTGTCTACATTACACGCATGCATGCATATTTACATACCTACACAAACATATACAGGGTGGTTCAAAATTATGTATAAACACTTTAAATATATTTCATCTCTCACCAACTGATCTACAATTCTTTCAGAATGTCTTTCTTTCTTCAAATCTAAATTGAGTATTCTCCGTTATTTTTCTTATATGTAAAAAAATAAAAGAAAATTACTTAATTTAAATCGAATTCTCTATCTCATAGCTTTAAAATTTGATAAAGAAAGTAAAATTGTTTATGTTGTTCATGAAACATACATTTTTAAAGTGTGTATACATAATGTTTTAAAAACCTGTTTACTGATAAACAAACAGAGAGACAGACGAAAAGATACAAAAGACAAGACAACAATTAACTTGAAAGCAAACGCGAAGCGACCTTCACTCACGAACTTCCTGCGACTACCGTACCCCGTGGATGGGTTTCCGGTGTGAGCAGTTCGAGCCGCTCGTTCGTGCAAAAAATCTGTCCTTTTCACGAACTTAATTCTTGCAAACAGAAACTATTCAAGCATATAAGAGTCCCGGAGACGACATCAGAATAATTCAGGTGGCAAACAAGACATGAGTAGAGATAATTTTGAAAGCACTGATAAGTCGTTTTCTGTGAATAATTTTGAAAGCGCTGATAAGGCGTTTTCTGTGGTATTCATGAAGGAAGATGTCATAATTTCTTACATCTCAGATTTAACATGCACTAAAATTGTATGTACCATTCAAATGAGATTGATGTGACTGTTGTTCAGAGCAGACACGCACGAAGGTTACATACGGTTTTTTATTTCGCCCTGAATAAATATACTCAGTATATTTCATGGGGTATCTAAAGAGACAGGGTTTATTATCGTTGATCAGAATCATATCACTGTACTCCGGGAATACCCCTAGGTGCTCAGTCTCCCTCAGCAAATGTCGAAGGGTATGAAAGCTGATTGTTGCTGTAGAGCGCAGGTTGTACATACAACGGAGGCATCCTCTCATTCGTTCATCCCTGATAGTCTTACGTTTTATGCCAACCTCTAACAGTCTCAGCGATCATTAATTGTCCTTAGTATCTCTCCCTTATATATGCATATATCCAGTTTCCCCACTAAAGAGTGCTCTTGAGGCTAGTCTGTCAGTTCTTTCATCCCTACGTACTCCTGCATGACTAGGACAGTGTACCCACTCCTGAAGAGACAAAGAACGAAGAAGGAAACTAATGATCCCTCAGGCATATCATATAAGGCGACTAATTTGGGCTTTTCATATGGCTGGCAACATCGTTATATCAAGAAAATTGCTAGAGAAAACACTCCTGTAAGAGTTTGTGATTTGGCGTACGTTCTTCAAAAGAGTCACTTCTAACAGCAGGCCCACGCCCCTTAAGCAGCGAAGGAGGAAGTTGTTTATGATAAATAAACGTTTTCGCTCATTTTGTTTCCATATGTTACTGGGAGATTTCAGATAAAAAAAATACTTCGCCAAAGTGTTAAATTGTCAGTATATTCTCTCCTTGTCTTCCTCAATTTCGTTTTTATTTTTCCATCATGCGTTACTGAAGACTTCAGATACAAAATAACCTTTTATTATTAGTTCAGATGTTTTGTTGCCTAGTCCACTAACAATATAATAACCACTGTCGGCTTGCTAGTCTTTCACAGCAGTGTCATATTGCTATTGGCCAGCGACTTTCCAGGGTGGTCTGGGCCCAGCCTTCATGGTTACTGTACGCACATCATACTTCATCCGGGCCCAGTTATCCCCTACTTCGTCTTGTTTTTATCTCCTACGACATGGACGTAGGGTTGGGCTTGAGGAGGTGCAATATAACTTACAACCCATAAATTCTTTATTTCGGTTTAATTCCTTTATCTTATTCTTTTTATTTTAATTTGATACTCTTTAAAAGTGTTGGGTGTCGGAGTGGCTTAGGGGTAAGACGTCCGCCTCGAACTCTAGAGGTGCCTGGTTCTATTCCCAGTAGATGGAAAACAATTGATGAAAATTTGTATTCCGAACCAATGGTCCTAATAATATCATACTTCCCCCTGGTCAGGAGACCAGGTAGTGAGATCGGATGCCTAACCTTCTCGGATAAGGGCGAAACAATAGGAGGTCCCGTGTACAGGTTGATAAGTTAAAAATCCCACGGCAGCTGGAAATCGTAAAGAGTAGGCCTATCAGGCCGCTGCCATGGCAAAAATTTAAAACCTAGAAACTTACTCATCACAAAAATATTTATAGAATGTGTGATTTCTATTTACACACATTGGGATTCTCGCCGGTGCTACGGAGTTCGTGCACTGTTCTGAGATCCTCCTTGTGTGATCTAAGGGAGGATATCGGAGCACTGATGGAGTTGTCTGTGTGCAATGAAGACAGCCCTTAAAACCAATCCAAACCAAAAGTGTTGGAAGGCAGCAGGCGCCCTACTTACTCACTCCCGGCACGGGGAGGTAGTTATTTAAAATAATTATATGGGACTCTACCGAGGCCCCGTAATTGGAATGAGTATACTTTAAACTCTTTAACGAGGATCTATTGGAGAGCAAGTCTGGTGCTAGCAGCCGCGGTAGTTCCAGATCTAATAGCAAATATTAAAGTTCTTGCGGTTAAAAAGCTCAGCCGCGGCAATTCCAGATCCAGTTGCGTATATTAAAGTTCTTGCGGTTGAGCTTACATAGAGCTTAAGAGAAGAAATCATTTGAATGATTAGTTGCGATTTACGCCTATCAAAACGATTTTTATTTTTTGATGGACAGGCAACCTGTCCACACTGTAGACGGAATAAAGAAATATGCTTACTTACTTACTTACTTACTTAGTCGTTCCTCTTCTACCGTGAGGTGTAGAGGTTTGGAAGAGAGAGCGCCAGACTATCCTATCGGCTGTCTTCCTCCTGGCCTGGTTCCATTCTAGTCCTCAGTCCTTCAAAGATTGTCTAATGTTGTCCTCCCAGCGGACTCTGGGTCGTCCTGGGGGTCTGGATCCCTGGCTCTTTGTTTCCCATGCTTGTCATGGTAGCCGATCTTCTCCCATTCTGCAGACATGGCCAAACCATCTTAGTTGGGACTGTTCTACTTGGGTCTGCAGGGGGTGGGATTTTAGGCCTTGACGTATCGTCTGGTTGCGGACCATGTCTCTTCTTGTTACTTCAACCACCTTCCTCAGATACCTCATTTCTGAGGTTTGGATCTGGCTTTTGTGGGTTTTCTTCATTGCCCATGACTCGCATCCATATGTCAAGACTGGGACATAGGTGGAGCGGTATACAGCCATCTTCGTTTTCTTACCAACCTCTCTCTTGCTGAGGAATCCTCGATTTATGGCCTGAAAAAGTCTCCCAGCTGCCGCCCCTCGAGCGGCCAACTCTCCCCCGATGCCTCCCCTCCGGTCCACAACAGCTCCGAGGTATTTAAAGTGGTCGACCTGCTCCAGGAACCTGTTCTCCCAGCTTAATCTAATGTCTTCTTTCTTCTCGTGATATCACCATGGATTTTGATTTAGAGATGCTTATGACCATCCCTCCCTTCTTCAGCCCTTCCCCCCAGACCCGCAGGTTGGACTGAAGATGTACCTCCGATTTATTAACCAGGGCAACATCATCATCAAACGCCAGCCCCGACATACAGACCCGTCCCATCTTCCAGCACCCCACTGAACACCTTCTTGTTCTTTCCTTACAAGCCCCGATGACACCGTCCATGAGGAGTATGAAAGATAAGGTGACAGGATATCACCTTGTCTTACACCAGTGGTGGTCCTGAACTCTTCTGACTTATGGTTTGCTGTCCTCACATAATTTCTGCAAGACTTGTAGAAGCTCTGTATAGCACGAATCAGAGGTGCTGGAATGTTCTTCCATGCCAAACAGTCCCAAAGTTTGCTCCAGGGGACCCTGTCAAACGCCTTTTCCAGATCTATGAAACAAAGATGGATCTCACTCTTATACTCAAGGGCCTTTTCACTCAGCTGTCTGAGTGTGAAGATTAGGTCTTGAATACTTCAGTTAGCTCGGAATCCGCACTGGACCTCATCCAATTGTGGCTCAGCTAGGCGTCGGAGTCTCTGCTCTAGGATTCTAGATTTTACCAGGGACACTGAGAAGGGATATGCCTCTATGGTTTCCATATTGTCGATTGTCACCTTTTTTGAAAATTGGTGTTATGACGGCAATAAAAAGAAATATGCTTGGTGAAGTATTTCGGAGAAACTTTGCTTTCATATCGACCTCATGCTCCACAAGGAGCGAATGAGTTAGCAAGCTCTCTAGAACCTTCTACAGTGATGGTCCAATGCTCTGCCGCTAGCAGCTACAAGGAGACAGGAGGAGGAAGAATGTTGGATCAGAAAGAGCCGCAGCTCCGTATATACTGAACATCATCATCATTATTTTCGTTTTCGCTCCCTATGGAGCAAGGAGCTACTATTGCAACTGGTCCCTTGGTATGATGCCTGCACAAAACATTAATATGTTCTTGCAGAGGTGGTTTCTGTAGTAATTATTTTTATATGATGCGGTTGCCAGTTTCATGCAAATGTCGTGTGGTGCGTATTGGGGCAACTACGACAGTATTTTTTGCCAGGAATAGCCTATGAGATATTAGGTAGAAGGTCTCTAGAAATTGGCTCGTTAAGAAAGAATAAAGACCTATTCGAGATAGGGACAAGAAGACGGGAATGCGAATGCTTTCCACTGGACAGTGTTTTCTAATTAATTATGGAAAGAGTTTTGTTTCCCCACGACCTTAGCTTCTGCCCTTAGATCCCGTAACAGAAAAAGCCCCCAACCTCATCTAAGTAGAGAAAGGTTCCTATAGGTGAATATGTAACACCGACAGCACGAGTGATACATTAACAAACTAGATAATGATCAAACGATCGTTGGGTTTATTAATGAAATATCCACACATATAGGGTTAGTAATACGAACGTGATGATGGTGAAAGACGATTCACACAAAACACACAGATGAGATAATAAAATTGCAGTTAATTAAGTAGTAGTTAATTAAGAATGAACTGGTGCAAAGCGAAATGATGATGATGTGATATGATACGTGTTACCAAAATGGTGAGTAATCTACACAGTCCATGTGTCTCTAAATGCTTCTCATTGATATGATGATTCACATGTATGCATAAAATGTCCCAAGTTGTTATACGTTATATCGAGTGGGGTATCTCTAAGTCGAGGTCGTTCTGACGATATATATATATATATATATATATATATATATATATATATATATATATATATATATATATATATATATATATATATATATATATATATATATATATATATATATATATATATATATTCCTTCACTGTTTGAGTATATCTCTGTAGTGTTGATCAACAGTTAATAGCTGTCATATGAACAAAAGGTCTGTTGTCTAATCTCCCGAGGGTACTGGCCAGACTGGATATCTTCACGAAATGTTAGTGATATGTAGACTCATAATCTTGCGTATGTAGTCGTGATTCATCAAATATACTTTAGAGTCTGCTTCATAGAATGCGTTTAAGAGTGTGTTGCACTTGGTATAAATATGAGATTCCACTTTTGAGCTCTTTTGCTTGACTTCATATAATAATGATCTTTCGAGTGATTTGAACTTGTGATAACTATGTATTGAACTTGTGAGTCAGCAGTATATTGGTGACGAAAAATGCTGCGTCCACCTTCTGACTTGTGGGTGAGACAATATTCCTTTTTAATTGAGGAATGAAAGATGTCCTATGGCGAATTCTGCTAGCCAATTGTCCGTTTTTGATAACTTATTTCTGGTTAGACGTCAGACACGTTGCGTGTAGACTCAGACTTCTGATGAACTGAAGACACACAAAAGTCTTCGTAAGTTTTTCACATTTAACATCACTGGTTGACTTTCATTCATATTACTGCTCATTATTGATTTCTCTCTGAGTTCGATTCTAATGATGTTAAATATCTTGTGCATGAGAGACTGTGATGATGATGAAGGTGAAGTATGAACCATTAATTACCCCCTATCATCCTATCATCTTCTAGGAAAATCTTCTGATTTTATTAATCAGTTATGAAAAGAATTAATTGAAACTCTATCTTTCGCACATTTAGCTGTGAGGTTAAATTAAACAAAGAATAAGAAAATGTAGTAAAAATCTGTACAAGATCTACTAACCTTATTTTCCCTTCGCAAAATCCTTTAAGAACACAATTCACCACAGAACTTGGGGGCCGCGCTAGCGTAGTGGTTATAACACCGCTCTGGCAACCGGGTGATACAGGATCAAACCCGGGCGACGGCATTTGAGGATTTTTCGTTGACCGGGATTTGGACTGGATTAACTCGAGACCTGGCGAGAACATTTGAAGGAGTGTCGTCGACCAGGGACTGGCGGCTCCTGAGCCGACCCAGCTCTAATGGGTACCTCCGAAATCGGAGAGTATTTGCCTGAATGGCGAGGGACACCTGTCTCTGTACAAGAAACAAAGGGATACTCACGTAAAATCAATGTCAGGTTAAAATATTAATAATAACCTGAGATTTCGCCTCGAGTATTAGCGGGCGTACGAAAAAAAAAAAAAAAAAAAAAAAAAAAAAAAAAAAAAACCACAGAACTGAATTATTATCCACTCTGAATAAACACGTGTATTTAGGCTAAGCGTTTTAGGGTAATCTCTACCTCACAATGTAAAAACTGGACTGCTTCCTCTAGCAAGCTACGCGGTAGATTATATTTCTGGAAGTCCAATGTGGGTTTCTTGGACCTGTAATGTACAGCTCCGCCCATACAACCAATCCCTGAGAGCCTCTCTGGTCACTCATTCACATGATCGCTCTTGTCCCCTGTCAGTCCAAACGTGGGTGTGGTAATTTGGCTGGCCAATGCAAAAGTGCTGTCACATTATTCTCTGGTTGTTTATTGTTCCATGTGTTGGCGGCACTCTTTGTTACCTCCGCCCATTGTCGTCAGCATGCTAACATGTCCTCTTTGTGGCGCCGCCTATTGATTTACATGCCGGTTGGTTTAATCAGCATGAGACGTTTTCACCTGGCCAAGCTGGGCGTCCAATGTGGTGACCTGGCCGAGCAACAAAGATAACCACAGTCCACAGAAATTGTATAATGCCCAGATGTCTGATTTGGATGACCAGATGTGTTTTCACCAGATTTATCCCGATGCAATGTGGGCTTCAAACGATAATGTCAGGTATGGGGACTCAATCAAAAGACTTTATTTTACCACCGATGAAAGAACAAATGCAGTTCTCTAGATACCGGTCGCGAGTAATCACAACGATGAAATAGCAAATGTGGGATAGCAAATGTGGGATGAAAGAGCACCAATGTGGGAGAAAATACAATACGAGAGATGTAGGAAACGATAGAGCTATAAGGTCTTTGCGCTCGTTTATCACAGCAAATACACTCAATTTTTATAGATACATTTTTATCTTAATGACCTATGCCATTTTAAATAGAGACGTGTTGTATTAGAAATTCAAAATCTCATAATTTATATTGTTATCAAAAATTACCGGGTTCAAATATTAGAAGTGTCACGCTCCAGTCTACCCACGCGTAAATGGGTACGTGAGTCTGCTCGTAAGTTAGGGAGGCTAAAGACAGCGAGAAAAGCAACATGTCACCTTGTCAAGAGCTGCGGTACGGAGATTGAAGAATTGAGTTTACCCAGATGGGTGGAGATCAAGCACCGTTGCGGATCTCTCCGTTTTTAGATGACCTTGTTGCTATGGTATTGACCTCAGAATGTTTTGGAAGTGTTTCTGATGCGAATTCTATTTTTGCGTGGCAGGAGACGTTCCTTGGATTGCGATATTCACCGAGGTCAATGTTCAATATACAGGGTGTTTCAAAATTGTATATCCACACTTTTAAAATTTATGTTTCATGAACAACACACACAATTTTAATTTTCTTCATCACGTTTTACAGCTAAGAGATAGACAATGTTTTTCACAATAACATAAATTTTGTTTCAATGTTCAAAATGCCCACCATCAGCATTAATATACGAGCGACAGCTCTCATCAACTGACCTACAATTCTTTTTTTAATTGCGTTTCTTTCTTTAAAACTTAATTGAATATTATCCGTCATTTTTCATGAAACTGAAAAAAAAAATTATTGTGAGACAATTGTCTATCTCTTAGCTTTAAAATGTGGTAAATAAAATTAAAATTGTGTATGTCGTTCACGAAACACAAATTTTTAAAGTGTGCATACATTTAAACATCATATATATATATATATATATATATATATATATATATATATATATATATATATATATATATATATATATATATATATATATATATATATATATATATATATATATATATATATATATATATATATATATATATATATTCAAAAGGAAGAATTAGAAATGTTTGATGTCTATAAATGTGGAAGAATAATGAGAAATTACAGACAGGAATAATAAGTACGGAATATGTGAAACTTGTTTGCCTGAGCCACTCTGATATTGTCAGTTGGACTGAATGTGTATTGTCGGACTGGATATTATAAATGGGAATGTCTGTATATATTTAAATGATGGTCATTGTCAAAATGGATATTAGTAATGTGGAATGCGTGTGTCGACTCATGAATTATATTACTGTTTTGTGAAAGGTAACAATATATTGATGGATCGTCATTTAAGAGTCGAGTCATCTATTACGTGTTGTTGATCTATATTTGATAGCCACGCGCTGTTATTGATAATCTCCCCTAGTCAAAGTGACGTTATAAGCCAGGTACACAACGCACTCATACCGTAACAGCGGAAACCTAATATAGTTACCCAACCTCTAACACAAGGACTCTTAACCGGGGGTATCCATACCCCTTGTGGGTATGGTAACCAAATGATGGGGGTATGGGGACTCGATCTCTGAACGATTAAAAACAATTTTTTTGTTAGATTAGATTATTAACTATCACATGTTTTGGTTCCCTTCACAACTACTTATCTCTGTGAAACTGTGCTAAGACTCTCCTTGTGTGCTCTAAGGGAGTAGATCGGAGCACTGATGGAGTTGTCCGTGTGCAATGAGGATAGTCCTTAAAACCAAACCAAGATCTCTTACGTCTTCCGGCACATATATGTATGATGTGCAGTTTTTAGCATACATTATACAGGGTTTATTATTGTCATTTCTTTCATGTACAATGAGAAAACCTTGATTGATAGCATCACAAGGTAGTCCTTGTTCTGGAATCTCTAGGGTAGGAGAGATAGAGGGAGACCCCCCCCCACACACACACACACACTCACACACACACACACGCACGCACGCACACACACAAACACACACCGGGTGGAAGAGACCTGGATACAGACAGGCAAGGGATGAGGAAAACGTGGAAAGAACTTGCGCTGATGGCACTTGAAGGAAGACTTGGCACTTGAAGGAAGACTTGGCACTTGAAGGAAGACTTGGCACTTGAAGGAAGACTTGGCACTTGAAGGAAGACTTGGCACTTGAAGGAAGACTTGGCACTTGAAGGAAGACTTGGCACTTGAAGGAAGACTTAGCATAAGTTTGATGAAGGCCTGTGCAAATATTTTTCCCGTCAAAATACGTTAAAGATGTGTCTATTCGTCTCTTATGAATAGTGCCAAATCGCCGTTTAACGTTACCCCAGAGTTGTAATTTTCTACGGCTCGCAGCCTCACGTGTGTGTTCAATAGCTTCAGTTGTTTACAAGAAGAGAAGATTGAGACAGGAAACTGTTCGCATACGTTCATATATTTCGTCTTTTTATTTCACGATCGCACATTTGACAAAGATGTTGCAAGTCATTATTTTACACGCAATAAATTTTCTTTCATTTAAAAAAAAAACTTATCTTTTGAAACCAGCACAGCGATGGTCCCCTAACCGGAAGCCCGCGTAAAGATTTGACATGCTCTTACAGAAATAGTTTCTTTCGTAATTTGTTTTGCATGATGAGGTTGCAAGCGCCATGCACAATCTAATTGAAGTCGCCTCATACGACATGCCTGAGGGTTCAGTAGGTCTATTCTTTCTTTGTCTGTTCAGAGACCCCCCGGAGACATCACGGGGCCAGAGTAAATCATCAGGATGGAAACTGTTATATTGTCTATACTTACTTACTTAGTCGTTCCTCTTCTACCGTGAGGTGTAGAGGTTTGTAAGAGAGAGCGCCATACTATTGTATCGGCTGTCTTCCTCCTGGCTTGGTTCCATTCAAGTCCTCGGTCCTTCAAAGACTGTCTAATGTTGTCCTCCCAGGTCTGGATCCCTGGCTCTTAGTTTCCCATGCTTGTCGTGGTAGCCGATCTTGTCCCATTCGGCAGATATGGCCAAACCATCTCAGTTGGGACTGTTCTACTTGGGTCTGCAGGGGTTGGGGTTTTAGGCCTTGACGTATCGTCTGGTTGTGGACCATGTCTCTTATTGTTACTTCAACCACCTTTCTCAGATACCTCTTTTCTGAGTTTTATATTGTCTATACACGCATTTATAATATGATGAGTTTCGTACATTCTGTCTTTCTTTCTCTCTCTCTTTCTTTCTTTCTTTTCGTAGAAAAGAATTACGCAGCCAGTTTAAGGTGTATATTATATATTAAGGTCGGTCGTGTGTCGTGCTTATTAAATTAAGATAACTTGAATCAACGTAAGTCAAGTAAAACTTTTACGGGATTACACACGACCCCGCAACTAAAGAGTCCTGAAGACTGATCAACATTTTAACGAGAAGATTTATTTGCACATTTGACTTCACATTTATTCATCATTCAGGAAACAATATTAAACTTGTAAATGTTCACATTCGTATATCAATTCTCCATCTAATACACGCTTCTGCGTTCGTCGTTAAACACTTTATAATTATAGATAAATAATCCACATGAAAGTCCACATCGAGTAATATATGTACGTTCCTGAGACATTATTTTTACAAATCCTATGAAACTAGTGGTCTGTACCACGCAATAATATGTATCCTATTTACACACGATCTATAATAAATCCACTACACATTGCCATATAACTAGAGTCCTAAACATCATGCACAGCAAACACGACATCACGCATAGAATTCTGTACACAGAATGTCAAAGTTACGACTCAAAACAAACAAAAACGTCATCACAACACCACATAGTTACAAAGGCATCAATGCCTTTCTGCGCGACAAATAGCTTTCAAATATAATTTCCTATTTGCCGCGCTAAAAGGATCGTAACATTATATGAGTCTGGAATACAACAACGAATAAAAAAACTGTAAAGTCAGAGCTAGAAATAACGACTATTTTATTTACAATATAGAATCTTAACACATGTATAGACAGAAGAAGATGAAGAGGATATAGCGAACGAAAAGTATTTTATCGCATTGAAGAAAGAGTTATTAATGCGTTGTTTTACGTTTCCTACCCTGATATAGAAGAAATGTAGAACAGCCTAAACAAAGGCGGTGCTTCTGAAATTACACGTATTTTGTGGAACGATTTATCAATGGAAGAAGTTTTTCATTGTTATACACATACAATCCCGGCATACGGAAGTGAGTCCACAAACAATTAGTAAACAAGCAGCAAAAGCTCTGGAAGGTTGTGGTGAAGTGGGAAGTTATAAATACTTATAGGGAACTTAGTGTACTGACTGAGATCAGCTGTGAAGGTATCTATATCTATTAAGAGTAGTGTATTATAGATAACCTTACTTGCTACCACATATCTATATATCTCAGTCAGAATTATTCTGGAATAGTGTGATGCTACGTTATGTGTCTAGGGTATGAGTATGGTGAAGTGTAAGTCACAACAACAGACAGATAAACAATTTAATTTAATCCACTACTCTTGACAACACTGTGACACTCACATACATATAACACTCTACAAAGATATCTTAAAAGAGTCACTGATGAACTTTCAAATAACAATATGTATTCATTACTGGCATGAATGAATATGTGTCCTGATTCAACTACAAGGGAACCAGGAATCACAATCAATTTAAATTACAAGTTATGTACAGAATGTATTTAATATGAATATTGTAGTGACATATATTAGTACAAATGTTCTATGTGTGTCAGTTGTGTAGTAGTAAAATGAGGTAATACTGGTTTTGTTTTGTTCAAGCTCTGTTGGTATTGGTCATCATGACTTCAATAGTTTGTCTTTAGGGACTATTATTGGAGATGTTCACAGTTCCTGATTTTAAGACAAGTAAATTCCCCTCTGAATGGTATTTTTATAAAGTTATTTCAAGATGAGGGGACATAATGTTGAGCTCAGCTGGCCAACTCTGCTTATCTTGAGTGATGGCGGCAGGAGAGGACTCCTCTGCTCGAATTCTCTTCTGGGCTCTGGAGACACCTCACTGATAGCTAAAAGGACCAAGGAGTATGCTGTCCGACACTGGATTCAGCAAATCTCTGACCAGATGCTGCTCAGTACCATCAAGACCACTGTCCCTGAAATCAAGAAGGATGTACCTTCTACTTCATAACTAATTTATATTCTCTTTTACACTGATCACAATACAGCACAAACATTGCGTTCAGAGCGTTAGGCCAACAGTCAGCTTCATCTGAAATACTTTATACCAGCATTACCATCCTTAATGGTCACTACGCCTCTGCACTTCCAGCATTATTTCTTTCTAGTCAATCATCCAGGTGTCAGTGTACTATTTGGCCATTCCATGCCGTTTTACTTCTCTCCGACACCCTCTGTTCAGGCTGGAGCATTTTAGGCTTTACCTCACGTTTGCCACTGAACTACACATATATATACAGGCATAAATCAACAATTCACATTCAATTTTCATTAAAAGATATTAAATGGTTCAAGCTTACCACAATTCATACGAATAACACAGATACGTTGATTAGCAATGAATTCTGGCACAAACTGGCACAAATTTCCTTCTGCTTATCTTCCAGGCTTTTATTGAGCCAAATATAAGCTGGCTTCAACGCACTGATGCTTTATCAAGTGTATTTAAACAAGTGGTTTCGAACTAACGCTCCCAAGTGTGTATATCAGCGAGACTGGCCAATGAGCCACGTTTCGACAAGTGTTTGAAAAAATGTTATCTTTTCCCGTCTCCCCTAACAACCAAGATAGTATTTATAGCCCGACCAATCGTGGTTAGGCTTTCATTTGTTGCGCTCCAATCAATTTGAAGTTTACATGGTAGGCTATTTCTGTAACGTAAATTTTTTTCAAACACGTTAAAAAAAAATCTTATGAGCAGAAATGATTTTATGCTGTCAGGCACCCCCAATATTTTATTTTGGGTATAATTTATTAATTCCTGGACTATTTGCGTAACGTTTTACATATTATTTGTCAGCAAGCCCTAAGGAACCCAAAAATACTAATTTAAAGGAGCTACGTGGCTGCGTTCAAAATATGCAATTTCTTCTACCTCCTGTTTGGAAGATGTGCTGTCTGGGTACTGTTATGTGTTCAAACGTAAACCCATCTATTGTTATCTTTTCTAATAAGAGTCTGTTATGATTTATAAACCTAACTCTGGGAAAGGGTAGTGTATTTTATCACTGTCCGTCTGAAAAAGTTAGTGCTTGTAGACTTACACGCGTGATGCCAGCATTTGTATATCGCGCGTCGCGTGTTGCATGCGTTCCTGATTTCCAGCCCTCCCCTCTCGCCATCCTTTTGTCCATCTGTTCGTTCGTTTTGGTAACGTAATATAATTAATGTTAGGATTAATTTAGGTCATTACGCAGTACGTCTCAATGTTTTTCTTAGAAATGCAGCACACGTTTCATTGAAGAAAGCGGGTATAATACAGTAAGCTTTTACTATCAACGTGAAAGCGTTACAATTTGCAGACGAAGCAGAAAACAAGGGGGATTTCGAGTACATTCTTGGTGACAGCACTGTCATTTTCCCATTGCTCTTCTCTTTATTAATTTTATTTGTTAGGCTTTATATTTACCTAATAATTTATATATGTGGATTAGAATATTTCATGACACCTCCCCTCTTAAAACAGACATTATATGTCAGTCCTTTATTCTATATACACATAGAGAAATTTATTATTATTTCTGGGGTTTACGGTGATTCTCCTCACACGGATGGCGGCTTAAAAAATCCGCTCCCAGATTGGTTTTTCCAGATATATATTCAATGCTAAAATTATATGGAGCCAGAAGCAAAGACCATCGGAGTAACCTAGAGTTCTCATGCTTAGCCTGTGCTAAAAACGATAAAGGTTTGTGGTCAGTTTGCAACTTAAATGCCTTCCCATATAGATAAATATTGAATTTCTTTATTGCCCATATTACTGCAAGACATTCTTTTTCGCTAGTTGAGTAGTTGATTTCAGCTTTATTCAACTTTCTGCTAGCATATGCCACTGGGCTTAATTCCCCATCCAATGCATCTGATTTCTGTAGTAAAGTTGCACCTAACCCAATATTACTTGCATCCGTCCTTACTATGAATTCTTGACTTAAGTCAGGTAATTTCAAAATGGGTTTACTTGTGAGCTTTTCCTTCAATTCTTGGTAAGTCATTTCACATTGTGGTGTCCATGTAATGCGATCTGGAAGTCCTTTACGTGTCAATTCCGTTAAAGGTGCACATATGGAATTAAAGTTTTTGATATACTTCTGGTAGAAACCACATAATGAGACAAAGGATCTCACGTCCTTCTTGGTTTGTGGTCTCGGGGCTTTCTGTAGTTTCTCTAAATTCTTTGGGTCAGGGGTCATGTTTCCCTGATAAACTGTGTGTCCCAAAAATTCCAATTCTTTACATCCAACGCAACATTTGGTTGGTCGGGCTGTTAAATTTGCCTCCCTAAGTCGATCAAACAGCATGTTCAGAGAGTCAATGTGTTCCTCAAATGTTTCTGTTGCTATAAGGATATCATCCATAAAATTTGTTATACAGGGATTATTCAGAGGATCCAATAATTTTCTCATCATTCTAGAGAAGACACTAGGCGCATTCTTCAATCCAAATGGCAATCTATTAAACTCATAGTGTCCTTCTGAGGTACTAAAAGCTAGGTATGGTCTAACCTCAGGCTTTACTGGAATCTGATAGTATCCTTTACTCAGATCCACTTTTGAGAAATATTTAGCTTTATTTAGCCTGGCAAACAGCTGATTTGTATCCGGCAATGGATCCACCTGTCCTTCTGTAATAGCATTCAGTCTCCTGTAATCTATACAGAGTCTATGTTCTCCAGAGGGCTTCCTTAAAAGTACAACACCGGAACTATACGAAGACTCACTGTGCGAAATAATTCCTTCCTTCAATAGATAGTCTATCTCTTCCTTCAAAGCTTTTTCCTTAGCAAACGGAATCGAATATGGTTTCATACAGACAGGTGTGGAGTCTATGAGTTTCATATCATATTCCAATAGGTTTGTATGCCCTGGTCGGTCTGTTAACACCTCTGCATGATTATTTAGAACCTGTTGCACTCTCTCTTTCTGAGTTTTCGTTAAATGTGTACTGATTTTCACCTGTGCTGCTGTCTCACAGGGGTGTAATGGATATTCAAATGATGAAAGTGGTTCCTTTTTCATCTCCATGGCGATGGACAAGGTCAACAAGTGTGTCTCTTCCTGATGTTCTCTTTCCAAATATTTCTTCAGGAGATTCACATGATAGATTTTTTCTTTCCCCTTCTTATCTATCTTATAATTTGTTCTAGACACCTTCTCTAGAACTGTATATGGACCCTGCCATCCAATTTGTAACTTATTCTGACTCCCAGGCAAAAGAAGCAGTACTTTCTCTCCCACAGCCAAATTTCTGTCTTTCGCCTTCCTGTTATAATAGGCAGCATGTTTCTTCCTGGCTTGTTTCAAATTTTCATTGGCAAGTTTCCAGCCAGTTTTTAACCGAGTGGTCAGCTCATTCACATATTGGTATGAAGATGTAATGTTTTCCTCTGCCTTTTCATCAGTCCACGTTCTTAACAAAGCTTCAAGTGGACCTTTTATTGGCCTTCCAAACAATAATGTTGCCGGGGCCATACCGGTTGAACTATGGGGTACCTCCCGATAAGCAAAGAGGGCGGCGTGCAGGTACTGGTCCCATGTATCTGGTTTTTCGTGTGCCAACTTTCTCAGGATCGACATCAATGTGCCGTTAAATCTTTCCACTTGGCCGTTCCCTTGGGGATGATACACACTACAATGGAAGTGTTTGGCCTGAAAGATCCTGAAAACTTCTTCAGTTAGTTTCCCCTTGAACTGAGAGCCATTATCAGTCAAGATTTGATTGGGAAAGCCTAACCTTGTGAAAATTGTGAGCAATGCCTCTGCCACATGTTTAGAATCAATCGATGACAGGGCTACTGCCTCTCCCCACATAGAACAAGTGTCCACCAGAGTCAGAATGTAGCTGTTCCTTCTCTTGGTTCGGGTGGGAGGTCCCACAAGATCCACGGCAACTCTCTCAAAGGGTGTTCCCACTATGGGCATTTCCCCCAGAGTTGCTGGTGCAGTCCAATGTTTAGGTGCTACTCGTTGGCACTCTGGACAGGATTTTACATATCGTTTGATATCTTCAGTTATTCCTGGCCAGAAATAGTGACAAGCTATTCGCTGTCCTGTTGCGCTGATTCCCATATGACCACTGAAGGGAATCGCATGCCCTAGTTCCAACACTTTAGTCCTATATGAAGTGGGAAGGACCAGCTGTCCGTGACCATTGGATTCAGATCCAGCCTTCCTATATATCAGTTTGTTCTTCATATAAAACTCTCCCTTGCCTGGAGGTGTATGAGATTTGGGCAACTTCTTGAAACATGGCTTGAGTGTTTTGTCCTCCGCCTGTGCCTTCCTCATCTCATCTGGGTGAGTATTTATGGGATTATCCTCCTCCTTCTTTGACTGTGATCTGGTCTGCACTGTTGCCAATATCACAGGTCTCTTGGGATTCCCCAAGAAGACATATCTACACCCCAATATTAGAGGGTAGATTGGCTCATTTATCACTGCTGCTTTTATGATTCCTTCCACATATCGCGTTTTCACTTTTATTCGGGCGACGGGAAGTGTCATGGTAGCTACATCCTTGGTTGCAGTTTGAATCTCCACTGTTTCTGTGGTGTATTGATCGGCCTGCACCAGGTGAGAACTCACAACGGAATCGTAATCTAAACCGGTATCATATAAACATCTTATAGTGACACCATTACAGATGACATCTTCACACACTGGGGGGTGGTATGGTTCCTGTAATTCTTCAGGTTTGCCCTTCTTTTCCTTTTTCCCCGATGTCATAGCAGCAAAATGAGGAGGTTTCCTTCTACAATGGTCAGTGTCATGATTGTTCATCTTACAATTTTTACACCACCTTTTTCCTTGGTTGAAAGATTTTCTTTCATCATATTTCCTTTCATCGAATTGTGGGACTTTATTTTTATTTTCATACCGTGGCCTATCAAATTGGTGCTTACCTTTATTTTGATCCTTAGGATCAAATTTATTAAAATTCTGTGGTGCCCTAAAGTTGTCCACCTGTTTCTTTTTATTACCTGTTACCTCTGCTTGAGCTGCTTGATACCTTTCAGCAACATTTAGCAACTCACCCAGCCTCTCTGCACCTTGTTCCATGAGAAACTTTCTCAGGTCTGGAGCCATGGACTCTCTTAGTTGCTCTATAAGGACCATTTCCTTAAGATCTTGGGTTTTCCCCAGAGAAGTCCATTTCTCCAAGTATGTCTCTATGCGTGCAGAGAACTGGTGATAGGTTTCACCTGACAGTAGTTTAGCATTCCTAAATTTTTTCCTGTAAAACTCTGCATTCTTTTCATACCTTAACAAAAGAGCCTGCTTTAGCATGTCATAATTTTCCTGATCACCTCTGCTCATTTTTGCAAAAACTTCATAAGCTGCCCCACGAAGTCCCTGAGATAACTTTAAGCTCCACCTTTCTCTCTCTAACCCATACGTGGTAGCTAATAGTTCATACCTATTTAGGTAGCTCTCAATATCATCGTCTTTCTCAACAAAATGATCTAAATGAAAATTCATAGCTGAGGTTGAGGCTCCCTGAGTAACCGTAGCATCAGAGGCAAAGGGACTGGCACCATTTTCAGGAGCATGGCCTTGAAACTCCAACTCCCTTAGTCGTAATTCATGTTCCCTTTGTAATCTTTTATCTTCTGCTTCCCTTTCTGCAGCTAATTTCCTCTCTTCCCTTTCTGCAGCTAATTTCTTCTCTTCTCTTTCTGCAGCTAATTTCTTCTCTTCCCTTTCTGCAGCTTGTCTTCTTTCCTCGGCTTCCAATGCTTTAGCCTCTTTGTCAGCCTCAATCTGCAACCTCTTAGTCTCAGCCTCAGCTTGCAACCTCTTAGTCTCAGCCTCAGCTTCAAATTGTAACTTCTTAATTTCCCTGTCAGCCTCTAACTTTCTTTCGGCTTCAAACCTTCTTTCTTCGCGTTCAATAAATTTGTCACATTCCGTCGTGACATAGGCAACCATAACTTGCCCATCTAATCCTAACTCTTTTGCAGTCTGAACCGCAGCAGATCGAAATTTGGCCAGGTCCGCCATTGTCTATTATGTAAATTTATACAATGTCTAACCAACAATTCAATCTCTAATGGACAACACAGGCACCGTGAGCTCAACCTTATTTAATTCCACCCAAGGATACCTTTTAATTCTTATATTCCCTGAAGTGAATTACCCCCAATATTTTTAATAGTTAAAGATTCAAAATCCCAAGAGCGAGACCCCAATATATGTGGTGAAGTGGGAAGTTATAAATACTTATAGGGAACTTAGTGTACTGACTGAGATCAGCTGTGAAGGTATCTATATCTATTAAGAGTAGTGTATTATAGATAACCTTACTTGCTACCACATATCTATATATCTCAGTCAGAATTATTCTGGAATAGTATGATGCTACGTTATGTGTCTAGGGTATGAGTATGGTGAAGTGTAAGTCACAACAACAGACAGATAAACAATTTAATTTAATCCACTACTCTTGACAACACTGTGACACTCACATACATATAACACTCTACAAAGATATCTTAAAAGAGTCACTGATGAACTTTCAAATAACAATATGTATTCATTACTGGCATGAATGAATATGTGTCCTGATTCAACTACAAGGGAACCAGGAATCACAATCAATTTAAATTACAAGTTATGTACAGAATGTATTTAATATGAATATTGTAGTGACATATATTAGTACAAATGTTCTATGTGTGTCAGTTGTGTAGTAGTAAAATGAGGTAATACTGGTTTTGTTTTGTTCAAGCTCTGTTGGTATTGGTCATCATGACTTCAATAGTTTGTCTTTAGGGACTATTATTGGAGATGTTCACAGTTCCTGATTTTAAGACAAGTAAATTCCCCTCTGAATGGTATTTTTATAAAGTTATTTCAAGATGAGGGGACATAATGTTGAGCTCAGCTGGCCAACTCTGCTTATCTTGAGTGATGGCGGCAGGAGAGGACTCCTCTGCTCGAATTCTCTTCTGGGCTCTGGAGACACCTCACTGATAGCTAAAAGGACCAAGGAGTATGCTGTCCGACACTGGATTCAGCAAATCTCTGACCAGATGCTGCTCAGTACCATCAAGACCACTGTCCCTGAAATCAAGAAGGATGTACCTTCTACTTCATAACTAATTTATATTCTCTTTTACACTGATCACAATACAGCACAAACATTGCGTTCAGAGCGTTAGGCCAACAGTCAGCTTCATCTGAAATACTTTATACCAGCATTACCATCCTTAATGGTCACTACGCCTCTGCACTTCCAGCATTATTTCTTTCTAGTCAATCATCCAGGTGTCAGTGTACTATTTGGCCATTCCATGCCGTTTTACTTCTCTCCGACACCCTCTGTTCAGGCTGGAGCATTTTAGGCTTTACCTCACGTTTGCCACTGAACTACACATATATATACAGGCATAAATCAACAATTCACATTCAATTTTCATTAAAAGATATTAAATGGTTCAAGCTTACCACAATTCATACGAATAACACAGATACGTTGATTAGCAATGAATTCTGGCACAAACTGGCACAAATTTCCTTCTGCTTATCTTCCAGGCTTTTATTGAGCCAAATATAAGCTGGCTTCAACGCACTGATGCTTTATCAAGTGTATTTAAACAAGTGGTTTCGAACTAACGCTCCCAAGTGTGTATATCAGCGAGACTGGCCAATGAGCCACGTTTCGACAAGTGTTTGAAAAAATGTTATCTTTTCCCGTCTCCCCTAACAACCAAGATAGTATTTATAGCCCGACCAATCGTGGTTAGGCTTTCATTTGTTGCGCTCCAATCAATTTGAAGTTTACATGGTAGGCTATTTCTGTAACGTAAATTTTTTTCAAACACGTTAAAAAAAAATCTTATGAGCAGAAATGATTTTATGCTGTCAGGCACCCCCAATATTTTATTTTGGGTATAATTTATTAATTCCTGGACTATTTGCGTAACGTTTTACATATTATTTGTCAGCAAGCCCTAAGGAACCCAAAAATACTAATTTAAAGGAGCTACGTGGCTGCGTTCAAAATATGCAATTTCTTCTACCTCCTGTTTGGAAGATGTGCTGTCTGGGTACTGTTATGTGTTCAAACGTAAACCCATCTATTGTTATCTTTTCTAATAAGAGTCTGTTATGATTTATAAACCTAACTCTGGGAAAGGGTAGTGTATTTTATCACTGTCCGTCTGAAAAAGTTAGTGCTTGTAGACTTACACGCGTGATGCCAGCATTTGTATATCGCGCGTCGCGTGTTGCATGCGTTCCTGATTTCCAGCCCTCCCCTCTCGCCATCCTTTTGTCCATCTGTTCGTTCGTTTTGGTAACGTAATATAATTAATGTTAGGATTAATTTAGGTCATTACGCAGTACGTCTCAATGTTTTTCTTAGAAATGCAGCACACGTTTCATTGAAGAAAGCGGGTATAATACAGTAAGCTTTTACTATCAACGTGAAAGCGTTACAATTTGCAGACGAAGCAGAAAACAAGGGGGATTTCGAGTACATTCTTGGTGACAGCACTGTCATTTTCCCATTGCTCTTCTCTTTATTAATTTTATTTGTTAGGCTTTATTGGAAATGTGCCCCTGAGCTGATAGACCCTCAGCTGATTATATTTTCCTGGTGTTCATTTCGACGTTTTCTCTTCTTTTCTGCTTGCCGTGAGAGCTCCTTTTCGCCCAGTCTAATTTGGCATCGTAGAGAGCATCGCCGCATGGTGTGATTGGCAGCTTCATCTTCCCAGGTTGTTCGATTTATGTCCAGTGCCCTCATATCTTTCTTGCACACATCTTTGAACCTCAGCTGCTGTCGCCTAACTGGTCTTTTGCCATCTGCCAGTTGTCCATAGAAGATATCTTTTGGGATGCGACCATCTTCCATGAGGCGGACATGGCCAAGCCAGCGCAGTCTGCGCTGTCTAAGGAGTGTATACGTGCTTTAAAAGGGAGCACCTGGCAGTACCTCGACATTTGTTACTATGTCCTTTTTAACCACAATAGAAGGAACCAGTACACGTTTTTCGGAGGTGTTATGTGAAGAAGAAAGCTGTTTATATCGAAAACTGATATCATCCTCAGCAAGCATCTCCACATCGAAGGTGAGCTACAATGGATCTCCAACGTTTCCTGTCTCTTGTTGTGACTGTACACTGACAGACGTCACCATAGTACTGTTATGTTCTATCTCTATTGGCCAAAATTGACCTGAGGTCATAAATCGATATAAAATAGGTTAATCTATCATCCTACACAATATTTTGCAATTACTGTAAAATTTGGATTATCGTGAAAGATTTCATTCTAATGTGAAATATCCTTCCTTTCAGCTAGTAACCAAAAAACATTGATCGCATTTTTGTCAAAGCTAGATGAATCGGAGATCGAATAAAACAGTGCTTAGACTTCCTGACTGTCCTGTCCATCTATTGAGCTATCTTTCCACGTCAAGAGCTGTCTTCACCTTGCTCGTTTGCTGTCAATTATTCCTTCCATTACGATTTTCAACAAAGTGATAAGAAATACAGGTCGACAAGCAGATGAGATCCTTGACAGTCTGACATCACAGCACTGACATAAGTAAAAAAGACAGAATGGATAAACGTTACTGGAACCGAGAAGTTGTGGAGAGACATAATCGTCTACTCCAACAGGCATAGCACTTAAAGACAAAGATGAGGGACAAGAAGAAGAAGAAGAAGAAGATGACGAAGAAGAAACAGTAGACGAGAGGTAAATCTCTTCACTAAATTAAACATAAGAAAGAGAAACAGACAAACAGAAGACGATGAACACCGACAAAGTGAGGAAAAGAAGAAGGATTGGTGAATAAACGTAATTCAAGAACAGGAAGAAGCATGAACGATGAAGAATCAGAAAAACGTAATAGGTGGGGAAGAAAATTTCATCAGCATGGATAAAGTAATTTCCATAATTGTTATTACAACAATCAAAGTTATTACATGACAATGGAAATAATGTTTGAAAATCGTGACCGATGCTATGGAATTCCAGTAATGGAATAACGAACGCAGTTTAAGTAAACTAATTATGTAACTTTCGCGCTATTATCTTCTAAAAATTATGAAAGAAATGCATGGAATGTTACATACTAAATGCAAGAGAGTACATATATAAGTACTAGACTAGTTAGTTTTATTAAAATGTTCTAGTAGTCATCTACTTGGGAGGATAGTTAATGCTTGTGCTGTTGGGGTGGCCTCATCACACCTGTCTATATTGACTACACAGTGTCCAGTAAATTACAGGAATTTTATGGGGTATTAGTAACTAAAAGGCGTTGGTGAACTTCCAGCAGACCAGAGGCTCACTCAACTGGCATATGTAGCTCTGGTGCTGAAATCTGGTGGTCCCACCTCTCCGTGCTGGCGGGCAATAATAGTGGTCTCTGTCACAACGTACTGCACAGATACACTCGAGTAAAATCACCAACTGAATGGACACCGCCTTGTTGACAACTGAAACTCACAGCTCTGCAATCAAAGTATTGGCTATGTGTCAAAATTCTATTCTCTACCCACGTCTGGACACAACACGGACACAACAACCACATCATACAGACAGGTCAGATCTCTCTGACCAAACAGCACATTTACCATGGTGGTTTTACATCAGATAGGTCCTCCCAGACTATAGATTCTGAAAAATATTTATTAGTTTCCTTCCCTAAAAGTGGATAGGTAATATGTTTCATTATTCTCAACACTTGATCTGTCTTTCCTAACCCTTGCTGGAGTTTATGTATATTGTTGGTCCCTAGACCCTGACTTGGGCGGGGGGTCTAGAGCAAATCCCTACTTGTTTGTAAGGCTAGATTATGATATGGCAGTATCAAATCACTCGAACTTTAAACAATATTCAAAATATACAAAGAAATAATTTCAATCTTACCAGATTATGAATAAAGAACACAGAAATGCTAGCAAAACTCAGCTGAGCTGCTGGCTATAGTATGGCGTCCCTGAACTTATTTCACTTTCTTTCATTAGGAAATCACCACACTTTAAAATACTGTGTCTATCATCGAACAACTATTGAGGAATGGCCCCACTTGCGCGTCTGAGCGCCGATAAAATGATTGTCTGTGGCCAATCACTGCCTAGGTTTATTTCAAATACAAATTTCCTACCCTAAAGTCATTTCAGTGATGCTTCAGTCAAGTATGGATGTTTATCTGTTAGTCTGTCCGTCTCTACTTGTTTTTTTCAAAAACGTACTTGATTTTTGAACCAACCTTTCTCTCCCCTCCAAAATTTTGTCGTTAAAAGTTATATTTAGACACAGCTCCCACCAATGTCCCTTCGCTTCCCTACTAAGTAGATTTGAACACCTGCGTCTCGAGGTCGTGTTTTTTTGTGCAAATAGCGACACTTTTTATTCCATACAGTCTGTCGCTGATGTGAACAACACTGTCTTTTGTCATTATCTTCAATATTATCTATCCGTCTGTAAAATTAAGAACATATTAGTTCACTGCTCAGAATGGGCCATCCGGCCAGCTAATTTTTATATTCCTAACATTAATATTACGAAAAAGTTACTTTTTAATTTTTGTAATATTCCAAACATCTGCGTTCTGCCGCTGAATTCAAATCAAAGGCTTGGTATCGCAAAAGCGACCAATAAATGACTGTGGCGTAACATATCCAAGGTCCCTTCTGTCGAGTTCCTTACTTTATGTCAACTTGGGAAACGTGACTTTTCTCCGTTTCCCCCCCAATTGCGTCTCCTTAGCCTTTCTAGTCTCACGCAATCTTTCCAGTCATATTTTTTCCTTTTTATCCGCCGTTCCCCTCCTGTCTAGCAAGTCAATTTTTATGGAGGGTGATGACCCGCGGTCTGGGCGATCATGTACTATCAGCAGCCTACGCATTATGTTTTTATCCTTACATGTTATCTTTGGAGGTATTTTACCGTTGTATCTCTGTCAATTTCACTACAGACGCCATACCTCCACATTCAAGCCCAAATAGGGAAGAGAGCACCCAAATGATGCATATCAGCTATCTAGGTGAGACTAGGTCAACATTTTTCGGTAAAGCACTGGACACCACAGATTGAGATACCATCTAAACCATAAGTACAGAATTGGTGCAACAGATATCTGCACTTGTGGCACCAGCCCGATGACAGTCGGACACCTGCTGCAGTCCTGCACAACATACAGCAATGAACGGAGTAGCATACAGCAACAACCTATTTCACTTCACAAAAAACTGTTTGGAGATGTCAGGAACCTTGAACTGACTACTGCCTTTATTAGAGTAATTAATGTGGAAGTCTGAAAGCGAACGAGGACGAAGAAATAACAAGAAAAATAAGAAACCTTGCGAATATTCAAGAATAAAAGCAAGGTTTCTTTTGAACCTTTGTCATGTTATGGCAGTGATTTTCAGTGCGTTTTGTTTTTTCTTCTACCTTTGTCTGATTTTCTATATCTTCTGTGATTAGGATGAAAACTGGAATTTCTCTGGGTTCAAAGTGATAATTCTGACACGATGTGCGTCTGAGGTCTGTTCTAGTTCCACAAACCACGCCTACAGCTAAATTATCTCAAACAATTTTGACACAAATGACAAGTCGTACGGTTTCATTAGCATGATATTTGACGTGGGTGTCATTCGTAAAAGCCTCAGTGGGGTAGATTCCATCGCTTTTATGTGTATGCATGTTTGTGTCATTACGAAAAGTGCATATGTTCTATTGACACAATTTTAAACATATTATGTACATGATGTTTACCACATGTTTAAGATGTACAGTATGTGAATTTATTCTTTACTTTAATTTTTTTTTTTTTTTTTTTTAATACAGAAAGCATCAACTATTTTCCAACAACAACAACAAAAATGAAGCTGCGTGATTTGATCCCCGATCATTAACGGCCCAAAGAGAAACCTAATGCTCATTAAGGCAAGAAGACAAACCGGGCGAAAGGAATCCTTGCATTAATTTCTCTGGTTAAGCTTGATTAGGAAATACCATATTAACCCTTGAAACTCAGACGGTAAGGCCTACACACACTGTTTTGTGAGATCAAAGTAATTATAAAGAAAACCATATTCAGTAAGTCAGCAGAAATGATGAAATAACGAGTTTCATGAAACCCGATTAAATGCTTAGACATCCCCCGTATATAAAATTGTCTAAGTGAACAATCTGTAACCAACAATGAAATAATCCCGTCCGCTTTTCGGGGAAAACACGGAACAGGCCCGCATTGTACTTTCAAAAGTGAGGAATGCAGTAAGCGACCCAAAGCTGACTGCTTGCGTCAGGGTCAGCGAACCAGAGCTGACCAAGACCCTACTCCACCTCCAAGTGGTGGTCCTGGAAATAGGCTGCATCACTGTAGTCTGGCTGAGTGAGTATGGATCGAAGAGGGAAGGCAAACCCGGTCCTAAAAAATCCCGTGCTAAAGTCGAATGTGTCTGTCGAAAAGCACAAATATCGCAGCTACGCTGTAAACGGACACAACGCAAGAAGGGCGTTTCAGGGCCGAAGGAAGAAGAAGAAAAATATTAAACACTGATTAACAAACGGGCGGGCTTTTCATGTTGCATTTTAGGAGAAATAGAGAATCGGCGCGCATTACACCGTGAAAGCTAAAATAAACAACCCATTAAAAGAAGAGCACACAAACACCAGCGTTGAGGTAAAATGTCTACATTTTCACCTACATATTACACAGATTTACTCTATCTTAAATACACAACAGAAGAGAATGAATAGAGTCAACAAAAATGTGTAGTCAGACGGATCTGTACAATACAATATGCATTTCTGTAGGTTACAAAATGATGACAAATCATAGTTTTAAGAGTTTTACTGTAATTTGTTAGAGTGTTGTTCTCTCGCGGCTGTGGCCGTGATGGGTGGTTGATATTTTTCATTTTTTTAATATAGTTTTCATATAGTGTGACTCGTATCTCTACCCTTGACAGTAGGCAGCTAAGGCGTGTGTGTGAACAGACATGTGTAAACACTCTGATAAAATCAAGTGATGAAATGTACTGTTAGACAAGACGTACAGATGGTTGATGATTCTACTTGTCAACACACTGTACTCCAACATCAGTAGAACGAACTTCAAAGTTTTATTTAAATACAGTAGAATCCGCTTCTGTCTTCTGCGAATTTACCTCATAGATTTTTACATTCAACTTGAATTGAAAATCCCATTCGTACATTTTCTCAATTCAGCGACATCCAAAATAAAATCATATTCTTATACATATCTATCACTGATCTGCGCTCGTCTAATTTTTCACTGCTATATTACCTGGCTGATCTTCTAAGAAAAGTTAGTTATCTTTATAACGTTCGCTTAGTGACCTTCTGGTGTATCTTGCCTACAAACTGCCAGGGATGTTGATTTTCTACCAGTTTACCTGATCACTACGTCTGTCTCTGTTTTATCTAAAAGTATATCTTCTTTATCGAGAACAATATACTTTTCATTTCGCTGCCACTTTTAACCGTTCCAACGCACAACGTCCAAAATGTGCTGACTTCCGTTGCGCGCGTTCTAAATCCGACTGCACTAACCACGTTATACATTTTGGTGCACTCCTAAAATGTTTTCACTCTAACACAACTTTATCTTTCGTGCGTATTTTTTTCATTCAAAACCAGACCCCCGTTTACACGGCACAGGTGCCTGGTTCGAATCACGGTTCCGACACGCTCCAGTCTACCCAGTTTGTAAATGGGTACCGTACCTGACTTGGAGTTAGGGAAGGAAAAACAGCAAGCGAGGAAGGGAACTGGTCATCCCACCTCACGATGCTGGACCTAATAAGGTGAAGTCTCTAACACTTCACTCCACTACGGCAGTATCTGCTATGGGACTACCTTGATATTTGACTGGATTTTGAGGGGGGATATTTGTCTCATTCCGCCTGAATAATTATCGGCATTTCGGCCGATTTAATCGCCCAAGTCGATACGCCCTTAAATAGTGATTAAGAGACGCAGTAATAGAGGGTTAATTTGAAATTCTGTTGTGTGTGGACTCGCGCGCGTATGTGTTTTTTGTTTAATTAAAACAAAAATGTTAAAGTTTGATTACAAGGTTCCAATTAAGGTGAAATAGAATAGAAATAAATGAAATGACCACAGGACAAAGAGTGCCGTCAACAGACTATGCAGCAGAAATAGTACACCAAATGTCGTTTCCGCCATTATTTGACGGGTCACTTCCTTTTTATTCTATAAAACAGTGCACGCATAAGGAAAAATTAAGTGTACCGGAAAAAGCTTCAGTAGTGCCTTATTCTTCTTCTTTCGTTCGCTTGAAATATATTGTCTATATCTGCAATGTTGTTTCTTGTATAAACTTCACTTTCTTTTGTAGTTCATACAGAGGTCCATATAGTTTTGCTTCCAGTGTTGTTTCTCTGGGCCAGTGGGTTTGCCTCAATATATCATATTCGGGGCAATCTTGAAGTACGTGCTCCGCAGTCTGGGGAGCCTGTCCACATGTACACATGGCTGAATTGCCAATCTTGAATTTTGTTTACATGTGGCTGCGGAGTCGGTTGTGTCCTGTTCTGAGGCGCAGAATGACAATTTGTTCTGATCTGTTCATAGCCTGGTAATCATTCTGTGTTGGTTTTGGTGGCTTTCTGATTGATTTGATCATCTTTTTCTTCTGATGGTACGTAACTGGTACATCCGGTTGCTCGTCTGTAGCACCTTCTTTAGCCAGTCGGTCTGTTCTCTCGTTTCCTGGTATTCTACAATGAGACGGTATCCACTGCATGCGCTGGTTGCACAGTTCAGAAAGTAAGGCTTGTATACCTGGCAATTTTCTGGACTGAAGTGCTTGGAGTGCTGATCTGGCATCTGTCAGGAATACCACAGGCTGTGGACCGAGATTGGTGTTCAACAGTTTCTCAGTTGCCACCTTGATTGCCTGGACTTCTGCATCATAGTTGTTACAGAATTTCCCCGTTGGTACTCTGACCGTATCCCTAGTGTTGTTTGGGTATTCTATGTACACTCCTGCTCCTCCATTCTTTACTGCATTCTGTGCTGACCCATCCGTGTATACTCGGACCCAGAGGTCCTGTGGGTATTCATCATCCAGGAAACCGAGAGTGACTGTCCTACGTTGCACGCTGTTCTGTTCATCCCTGTCGAATATTCCTTTCACTTTTGTCTGGATGTGTACTGGTAGTCCAGGCTCCTCTCTCCAAGGGGTTTGTTCTGGAACAGACTTTAGGGGGCTGTCAACTTCAGGCAGGTCTGAGGTTTCTCTACGAAATCGTTTGGCCTGGTGGATAAAGCTGCTTCTTTTCAATCGCGCCATTGCTAGGTATTGGAATATGTCCTTCATTGGATGGCTCGGCTTACAGAGGAACTTTTCTGCCTGTGTTAGCACTTTCGTATCTCTGCGTTCTTTCAGTGCTTGTATCCTCCCCATTTTCTCCATCTCTACTAAAGGCGTTGATTTCATTGCCCCCGTGATGACCCTATGCGCCTGGTTTTGCACCTTATCTAGCTCTTGGAATGTGGTGTTTGATGCTGGACACCACGCAGCTGACCCATATTCCAGGTGTGATCGTATGCCCTGCTGATAAGCTTTACTAAGTATTTTCCCGCTGGCTCCCCATGTGGTTCCACTTAGTTTTCTCAGGATGGCTAGCTTCCTCCTGGCCTTTGTTGCTGCCTTGTTGATGTGCTGCTTCCATGTCAGTCTATCATCGAATGTAACTCCGAGATAGGTTGGTTGTTTATCTTCTCTCAGGAGCTCTTCGTTTATCTTGATGACACCAGCTTTTTGTTTGGGAGAGAGGGTGAAGAGCGCAGTGCTGCACTTGTCTGTGTTGATGCTGACACACCATCTATTTGCCTATGAGGTTAAAGCATCTATAGCTCTTTGTAGCCGTTTGGTCGCCACTGTTGCATGCTCATCTGTGCACCATATTACCAGGTCATCAGCATACATTGCCACTTTCATTCCATGTGGTAGTTCAGCAACCAGGTCATTGATGTAGACTAGGAAAAGTGTGGGGGACAGAACCCCTCCCTGAGGGACGCCATGACGCAGTAGAATTGTCTTACTCTTGAGGCCATCTAGTTGTACTCGGGCTCTTCTGTTATGCAAGTATGCTTTCACCCATTTGTACATCCTACCATTCACTCTACAATTTCTCAGTCTCTTCAGAAGCCCTTCTTTCCAAACCTTGTCAAGTGCTTTCCTTAGATCTATCCAGGCTGCTAGTACCAGTTTCTTATCTTAGAACGCATCCTCAATCTCTTGGGAAATGTAAGTTGCCTGATCTTCGGTAGAGTAACACTGCCTAAAGCCCGCCTGCTGTGGTGCAAGAAAGTTTTCACTTTCAAGGTACCACTGTAGCCTGAGGTTGATGATACGTTCCATTGTTTTGCAGAGACAGCTTGTAAGGCTGATTGGTCTGTAGCTGGAGGCCGTGGGACTGTCTTTTCCTAGTTTTAGGAGTGGTATCATGATTGCTTCCATCCAGGTCTGTGGAACTTTGCCTGAGTTCCAACAGATATTGAAGATCTGCAGCAGCTTTGTTTTTGTTGCGGTTCCCAAGTTCTTAATCATTTCATTGGACACTCCGTCAACTCCTGGCGACTTTCTCATTTTCAATTTGGATATTGCAAGCTCCAGTTCTCTTAATGTGATTGGTGCCTCCATAACTTCAGGTATGGTTCCATCTCGTCCTGCGTATTGTTGTTTCTCACGAGCCTCCTGTTGCTTCTCTGGGCTAACTTCGTTGTTGTTGTTTTTAGCAAAGGAGTCTGCAAAGTGATCAGCTGCCTGTTTTCCCATGAGGATGTTTCCATCTTTTTACAGTGCAATCTTTGAGTTTCTCCCTGTACCCTCATTGTTAAGTTGTTTTACCAGCTTCCACAGTATCTTTTTCAAAGTTCAAGGACTCTGTTTTCTCCTTCCAGCATCTCCACCTGGCCTGCAACTTGGCCCTTTGAAATTTGGCCTTAGCTTGCTGGTAGTTATTGTGGTGTTCTTGGCATGGACTGGTCTCTGCCTGCTTTCTAGATGTTTCCACGTCGTTGTGCAACTGCTCTAGTTCACTATTCCAATATGGTTTGTAGTGCTTACGAGCCCCTCTAGGTATTGTTTCACGAGCAGCCTGTAATATGCATCTACTGAATTCATCGACTAGCTTATTGATGTCTTTGTCTACAGTCAGATCTCTAGCCAGTATACTGGTACGATACTGGTACATTGTCCAGTCTGCCTTCTTGAAGCTCCACCTAGAGAGAGTGCTGCCCTCCTTGTTTACTTTCCACAATTAGGAAGACTGGCCGGTGGTCGCTGCCTCCAAGTTGTTTCCCTACAACACGTGTGGTGTTCCACTCCAGGCTGGGTGAGTGGAATGCCAGGTCTGGTGTAGAGGTGGTGTGCCATGATCTCGAGTAGAAGGTTGGTGTGTCGATTGGCTGGTTAATCAGGATAAGCCCATTGTCATCCTGTCAGTTTTCAAGCTCCTCATCTCTCCTGTCCATGTGATCATAGCCCCAGCTTTGTGAGTGGCTGTTGAAGTCTCCGCATACAATCAGTCTTTCTTTTGCTGGGATTGTGTCTAGTGCCAGTTGGCGGTCGCTCGGACAGTAGTAGTTGAGCTGGTGGAATTCTGTACTTTCTGTCCTGAGATGAAGCATCAGGTATTCCGCCCCCTCCATATATGTTTCAAGCTGACATGCACTGATGTTATTCCTCACGAGTGTCAGTATTCCACCCTTTCGCCTGTCTATTCGGTCAGATCGGTAGCATTGGTAGCCTCTGATTTTGAAGGCTATGTCCTTGTTGAGGTGGGTTTCTTGCAAGCAGCATATATTTACTTGCTCTTCATTCAAGATATCTTCTAGCTCTAATTTTTTGCTGTAGCCGTCTTTTTTACTGTTGACGCCTTCAGCATTCCAGGGCATTATTTTAAGTGGTCTTTGCTTTGCTTGGCCAGTAGCTCTATTCTCATGCCTCCTGGCTCCACGGGGCAATTGAGATGGACCCCCAGTAGCAGGGGTTGGGCCCTTTTGAGGCAGAGGGCCCGGCACTGCACATGCCTGGGTGTCCGTCACAGGGCGAGTGCCATAACGTTTTGTAGATATAGACATATTTCCATTGCGCGTGTGCGTGGCATCCTGATTGCTGTGGTGCGCCTCTTGGCTGGTTGCCTCCGTCTTCAACACCTTGACTTGCTAGGGCAGACTGTGGTCTTGCTCGATTGTAGGAGGGCCTGGCCAGTCTTGGGTTTTCGGCCGCTGATGGCTGTACTTGAGCCCCATCTCCACGTCAAGGAGCTGGCCTCGATGGGGTTCAGTAGTGCCAATCCAGATAGAAGAATATCAACAAAAATACGATTGATTCCCTCCCTTTTATTTTTTTACTTCATGTTTGCTTCAGTTTTTTTTTCTCATGTATATTTCATTTGCTTTGTATTTTTAATATATTTCATTTGATGTGTATTTTTTTTATATATTTCATTTGATGTGTATTTTTTTCCTTGTATACTTCATTTATTGTGTATTTTTTGTCTTGTATATTTCATTTGATGTGTATTGTTTGTTTTGTATATTTCATTTAATGTGTATTTTTTGTTTTGTATATTTCATTTGATAAGTATTTTGTGTCTTATATGTTTCATTTCATGTGTATTTTACCTTTCTTACTAACAGATTCGTTATAGTTCCTTTGATTGCAGCTTCCTCTGTCGATTTCGTTCCTGTTGCCTTTTCTAACATTTCTTCTTACTCATTTGATTGCTCGTATATTTCATGAGCCGCGGAACTTCTGCTTTGCTTCTGTTTGAATTAGCCTTTTGTTGTTTTTTTTTTTCTGTCCTAACCATATCGATGGTAGTTGCTTTATATGTGTCTCATATATATATATATATATATATATATATATATATATATATATATATATATATATATATATATATATATATATATATATATATATATATATATATATATATATATATATATATATATATATATATATATATATATATATATATATATATCAGCTGCCATTAGTCTTCTGTATTCTTGACATCTTTTCTTCTCCGTTCACCCTAAGATGTCAACTTGAATATGTTGACCCTAAGATGTCAACTTGAATATGTTCACCCTAAGATGTCAACTTGAATATGTTCACCCTAAGATGTCAACTTGAATATGTTCACCCTAAGATGTCAACTTGAATATGTTCACCCTAAGATGTCAACTTGAATATGTTCACCCTATGATGTCAATTTGAATATGTTCACCATAATATGTCAACTTGAATATGTTCACCCTAAGATGTCAACTTGAATATGTTCACCCTAAGATGTCAACTTGAATATGTTCAAAGAAAGCAGACTCAGTATGAGGCTGTTCACATCTCAGTAGAGCTTTTCCAGGAATGATACTGGTGATGGTTATATGCGATTTCTCTGTTCCTGATACGTTGGGCAACTTTGAAGTAGATGTTCAGCAGTCATTATATTGGTGCCACAGTTACACTCATCAGTAGTTTTATATCTTTACCTTGTTGAATAAATGGTATCCCAATCTGTTGTGACCTGTGCGAAGTCTGAAGATTACTAGGTGTTCACTTCTGCTGAGCTGGTAATACGCATCATTTTTGTGGTGATCTGGATGTTCTGCTTCCTACTTACTCGTGTACCTGCGCTTGATAAAACTCTTGACATCTTCATAAGTCATGTTTGTGTCAAGCTGAGGTAGCTTTCCCCCTTCCTTTGACAATATGTTTAGCCTCTTCATTTCCAGGGATGTTACAGTTAGAAGGGAACCACTGTATCACAACTCTTTGGAACTGCTGACAAAGTTTGTGAAGTGTGACTCTTAGGCTATCCAGGTCGGCAGTATTTTGATTTTTCAGGGTTGCAATCACTGACAACGAATTTAAGAAGATAGCTTCTGGTCTATCTGAGCTTTTTTCGGTCATTAGGACTTCTGTTACAGTTTTTAAGGCCTCTGCCTCTGTTCTGAAGTTACTCAAGTTCCTGTTGCGACTGACAGCTTTTTTGTGAGCCATTGCTTAAGCTCAGAAAGACTCCACCATCCCCTTTGTCTGTTTCATTTATTGCTGATCTTTTCTAGTTGTTGCAGCAATTAGTAGTTACTGAATATTGTAAGCGTTAATTGCTGTTTTTTTCTTGACTGTCCACAAAAGAACCGTGTATCTCTTGAGTTTCAATGTTAATTTACCTAAGAGTAAGTGATGATCTATCTGCTCGCCTTCTTACTTTTATGTCATATATTGATGACATTCAATTCTTGTTTGTGGACATATGATTAGTCTGGTTTTCTTTCCTCTTTGTGTGGTGATAAATTGCTTTATGTATTCTTGCATGTCAATTTAGCAAGTTGATTTGAAGCACAGACGTTTACAAATATTTATATTAGTTTTCATTCACTGAGCTAAGTCCATATCGTTCAGTGATATTATCTATTCCTATTTCTGCATTTAGATCACCCACAAAAAATGCAATGTCTTTACTTCTTTTTATAAATGATATTTTGTAGTCTTAACTCTTTGACTTCGCATTTATTTTCCACCTTGTGCCGTAATTTTAATTCATGATAGACTGAAAACAACGATCAGAGAGTTTTTTTGGCACAGGTGTCAAGTCTGACCAACGGTCTGAGCGTTGTTCCGGAGTCAAAGTGTTAAGTGAAATTATTTTTTCCCTTATTCACGAGCTTGTAAAAATGCGGCTTAGAAAATGACTGGAATAAATTGTCCTTAACTCTTGTCCTACTCAGATCAAAGTGTCCGTTCGTCGCGACATTCGTGTTCCGGTTTTAAATACAAAAATAATCAAAATAGGCCTAGTAGCTCTAGAGTTACTTCATGCAGGGGACGGAAAAAGTGAGATTATTTGCGGATTTCGCAATTAAAATTGCGAACGTAATGTTTAATAAAATAAATAAATAAATAACTCAATCGGAGAAAATATGATTATTCTGATGTTTATTTATACATTTCTTGGATGCGTATTTTATAATCTCATCTTTCTTTCAATGTTTATACACTTTTCCTGTTCTCTGCGTGTTAAATCTCCACGTCTTGCCACGCAATGTACTATATACTGAGTAAGTGACATTTTTCGAACTGGAAGATTCTAGAATTACAGCCAATAACGCGGTTGTGTGAAAACGGATAATGAGTGAAAGTAAACACTTTTAGAATCCGAAAGCACGTAACGGATAACATTTCTAGACCGCCGTCTGCCAAAGGTTTTACCAAAGGGTACAACTGTTAACTGCAGCCGACAATGCAGGGTCAACGCGTGACCACAGGCCATAAAAGCCGCCGAGTTGCCAGGCACTGCTGGGTGTTATCTTAATAATAGAGACATATTACGTGCGCGCGTGACAATTAATTTGTCGGTTGACTTGTCCGCAAATGATAGCAACAAGGAGAAAGATTTTAACTACAAGATGTTGACTCTTGGCAGCATGGTATACAAAGTTGGAGAAACAGTGATGTCTAAATAAGAATAAAACAGACACGAAGAATGTCTATTGCGTTGAGCAGCATAAAAATAAGAACGCTCAGGTGAAGTGTCAGTGAAATCTTGCTGCATGACTATGAAACATGAAAAAAAAAGCTTTACGACATTCAAGAAGTTACATACTTTCGTAAATGGGCGTTGGCGTAATTTTAAGGAATTGAAATAGTCAGCTAAAATGACGCTGAAGAACTTTTGGCAAGAATTAGAAGTGACAGTGAAACAGAAGGTAAGTAGAAGTCGCTGACGGATAATTAGATATACACTAACGAAATTTGCTGAAAGTATTAACAGAAACGTCCGATTGGCAGAGTGGTTAAAGCGATGGTCTCTCGTGGCATAAGTGTCGGGTTCCATTCACAATGTTGACACGCTGCAATCTGCCTAGCAGTAAATGCGTACCTGACTTTTCTCTTGAGTTAGGAAAGGAAAAGGCAGCGAGGAAGGGAACTGGTCACCCAACTGTTATGAGTAAAATCATAACATATCTCTCGATATCAACAAGGCTTGTTTATAGATCAGTTTGTTGATACAGGTTTCCTGGGTTACTCCCGGAAGTACGTCATTGTCTTTTAGACAAATGTTGCAGACGATTGGACCGGTCTCGCTTAGAAGAAGTGAGCGATACTTCGAGGCCATTCATCTGTGTTCTTAAACGTGCTCGGACGTATATTTGCTCCAGCTCCTATATTTGTGCTCTTACGACAGAGTTCTCAAGTTTTACTATCGCTAGATCGCCCATATGCGTCATGGGATCTTTGCTGGATAAATATATTTATTAGGACAAGTGAATGATGTAATTCTGTGGTACATTGTGACGTATGAAAATCGTGAGCTCTCGACCGGTCACTTTAATCCCGCAGGCGCCCCTCACTATTTGTGATCAAGAAAAACAACAACATGGATTTCCCTCGTTTGCTAATTAAGCATGCAAAGTTAAACACGTGGAAGCCAGGTTTCCTAATTGCCATCTGTCCGATCCTAGTTTAGCCACGCCTCATGTCTTTGTTTCAAGCACTAAGTACTCAGATATTTAGATTCATAAACTGTCTTTCCTTTTAAAATGGGTTTTACCTGCTGTCAGGCTTACGTCAGCACGTCAGCGGCTGGTCCCTGGAAGAGGGGAAGGGAGGGGCAATGAGTTTTGTAGCTCCCTAAGACAAGAACGGGTCTTTAATTGTATGCAAAAGGGGCGAGAACTTCATTTAACTGCAATCTCTTTGATTACGTCCCCTGGAGCGACGCATAGAGCGAGATCAAAAGAGATTTAGCTCGTGACCAGTGTGGTGAAGTGGGATGTTATAAATATTTATAGGGGACTTAGTGTACTGACTGAGATCAGCTGTGAAGGTATCTATATCTAATAAGAGTAGTGTATTATAGATAACCTTACTTGCTGCCACATATATATATATATATCTCAGTCAGAATTATTCTGGAATAGTGTGATGACTACGTTGTATGTCTAGGGTATGTGTATGATAAAGTGTAAGTCATAACAACAACAGACAGATAAACAATTTAATTTATTCCACCACACTTGACAACACTGTGACACTCACATACATAAAACACTCTACAAGGATATCTTAAAGGAGTCACTGATAACTTTTCAAATAACAATATGTATTCATTTCTGTCATGAATGAATATGTGTCCTGATTCAAATACAAAGGGAACCAGGAATCACAATCAATTTTAATTACAAGTTATATGTACAGAATTTATCAATATGAATATTGTAGTGACATATATTATTAAAAGTAACCTATGTGTGTCAGTTGTGTAGTAGTAATATGAGGTAATACTGGTTTTGTTTTGTTCAAGCTCTGTTGGTATTTGTCATCATGACTTCAATAGTTTGTCTTTATTGGAACTAGTATTGGAGATGTTCTCAGTTCCTGATATTAAAACAATTTACTTCCCCTCTTAAGTTTATGTTACAATGTTATTTTAAGATGGGGGTACATAATTTTGAGCTCAGCTGGCCACATCAGCTTATCTTGCGTGATGGCGGCAGGAAAGGACTCCTCTGCTCGATTTCTCCCCTGTGCTCTGGAGACACCTCACTGATAGCTAAATGGACCAAGGAGTATGCTGTCCGACTCTGGATTCAGCAAAGCTCTGACCAGGTGCTGCTCAATACCATCAAGACCACGGTCCCTGAAAACAAGAAGGATGTACCTTCTACTTCATAACTAATTGATACTCTAGTTCTACACTGAGCACAATACACCACAAACATTGAGTTCAGAGCGTTAGGCCAACTGTCAGCTTCATCTGAAATACTTTATACCAGTATTAACCTCCTTAATGGTTACTACGCCTCTGCACTTCCAGCATTATTTCTTTCTAGTCAATCATCTAGGTGTCAGTGTACTGTTTGGCCATTCCATGCCGTTTTACTTTCCTCCGACACCTTCTGTTCAGGCTGGAGCATTATAGGCTTTACATCATGTTTGCTACTGAACTACACATATATACAGGCATAAATTAACAATTCACATTCAATTTTCATTAAAAGATACTGAATGTTTCAAGCTTACCACAATTCATAGAATAAAACACAGATACGTTGACTAGCAATGAATTCTGGCACAATTACTGGCACAAATTCCCATCTGCTTATGTTCCAGGCTTTTATTTAGCAAAAATATGAGCTGGCTTCAACGCACTGTTGCTTTATCAAGCTTATTTGAACTAGTGGTCTCGAACTAACGCTCCTAAGTGATTATATCAGCGAGTCTGGCCAATGGAGCCACGTTTCGACAAGTGTTTGAAAAAATGTTACCTTCCTACGTCTCCCCTAACAACCAAAGATAGCATTTATAGTCCGACCAATCGTGTTTAGTCTTATATTTGTTGCGCTCCAATCAATTTGGAGTTTACATGGTAGGCTATTTCTGTACGTAAGGTTTTTTCAAACACGTTATAAAAAAATTTTATGAGCAGAAATGATTTCATGCTGTCAGGCATCCCCAATATTTTATTTTGGTTATAACTTGTTAATTCCTAGACTATTTGCGTAACGTTTTACATATTCTTTGTCAGCAAGCCCTAAGGAACCCAAATATACAAATGTAAAAGAGCTAAGTGGCTGCGTTCAAAATATGCAATTTCTTCTACCTCCTGTTTCGAAGATGTGCTGTCTGGGTACTGTAATGTTTTCAAACGTAAACCCATCTATTGTCATCTTTTCTAATAAGAGTTTTTCAGGATTTAAAAACCTAACTCTGGGAAGGTTAGTGTTTTTATCACTGTCCGTCCGAAAAAGTTAGTGCATGTGGCCTTACACGCGTGATAGTAGTAAGTGTGTATCGCGTTACGCTTGTTGGGGTGGCATTAATAGCGAGACGCGTGTTCAATTTTGCATGCGTTCGGCTTTCTGCCTCTCCCCTCTCTCTATCCTTTAGTCCATCTGTTCGTTCGTTTTGGTAACGTAATATAATTAATGTTAGGATTAATTTAGGTCATTACGCAGTCTGCCTCTCAATGTTTTTCTTAGAAATCCAGCACACGTTTCATTGAAGAAAGCGGGTAATAATATAGTAGGCTTTTACTATCAACGTGAAAGCGTTACAATTTGCAGACGAAGCATAAAACAAGGGGGATTTCGAGTACAGTTATTGTGACAGCACTGTTATTTTACCATTGCTCTTTTCTTTATTAGAATTTATTTGTTAGGCTTTATATTTACCTGATAATTTATATATGTGGATTAGAATATTTCACGACACCTCCCCTCTTAAAACAGACATCCCATGTCAGTCCTTTATTCTATATACACATAGATAAATGTAAGTCAACTTGACTTTACTCTGCTGTGGTGCTATCATGGTTTTATGTAGTTGGGTCCATTCAGAGTAGGCACTACTCATGAAATCTGCCTCAGACTTCTACAACCAATAATATATTTCGGTTATGTTACTGAACAGCCGCAAGTGTGAGTGCTTGTCTTAATGCTGCTTCGCAACCCGTATTCACCATTTCTCTTCTCTGAGTCTGCGCAATGACATGTCCAGAGAACATTATATTTCCCTCAAAATGTACGTTATGAGGAGATAACATATACCTGGTGATAGCAGAGTTTTAGTAGTGGATCCCATAATCTTCTTATTATCCTGTATGAAACATTCGGAATATCCTCAATCAAAGAGGCAACTCAGGGATTCATTACGTTCCTCCGAAATGTTTACATCCAACAATTTTCTCATCATTCTAGAGAAGACACTAGGCGCATTCTTCAATCCAAATGGCAATCTATTAAACTCATAGTGTCCTTCTGAGGTACTAAAAGCTAGGTATGGTCTAACCTCAGGCTTTACTGGAATCTGATAGTATCCTTTACTCAGATCCACTTTTGAGAAATATTTAGCTTTATTTAGTCTGGCAAACAGCTGATTTGTATCCGGCAATGGATCCACCTGTCCTTCTGTAATAGCATTCAGTCTCCTGTAATCTATACAGAGTCTATGTTCTCCAGAGGGCTTCCTTAAGAGTACAACACCGGAACTATATGAGGATTCACTGTGTGAAATAATTCCCTCCTTCAATAGATAGTCTATCTCTTCCTTCAAAGCTTTCTCCTTAGCAAACGGAATCGAATATGGTTTCATACAGACAGGTGTGGGGTCTATCAGTTTCATATCATATTCCAATAGGTTTGTATGCCCTGGTCGATCTGTTAACACCTCTGCATGATTATTTAGAACCTGTTGCACTCTCTCTTTCTGAGTTTTCGTTAAATGTGTACTGATTTTTCCTGTGCTGCTGTCTCACAGGGGTGTAATGGATATTCAAATGATGAAAGTGGTTCCTTTTTCATCTCCATGGCGATGGACAAGGTCAACAAGTGTGTCTCCTCCTGATGTTCTCTTTCCAAATATTTCTTCAGGAGATTCACATGATAGATTTTTTCTTTCCCCTTCTTATCTATCTTATAATTTGTTCTAGATACCTTCTCTAAAACTGTATATGGACCCTGCCATCCAATTTGTAACTTATTCTGACTCCCGGGCAAAAGAAGCAGTACTTTCTCTCCCACAGCCAAATTTCTGTCTTTCGCTTTCCTGTTATAATAGGCAGCATGTTTCTTCCTGGCTTGTTTCAAATTTTCATTGGCAAGTTTCCAGCCAGTTTTTAAACGAGTGGTCAGCTCATTCACATATTGGTATGAAGATGTAATGTTTTCCTCTGCCTTTTCATCAGTCCACGTTCTTAACAAAGCTACATATGGACCTTTAATTGTGTGGACCTATTTGTCCATGCACCGGTATGGTCTCTTCCACTCGAAGCTCTATAGTGATGATTTTTCTTCCCAGAATTATCATGCACAAAACGACCGCTACCAATTTTTCTCTTGGGGTTTTCTCCCCACTTAAAATTCTTGATGAGAGATTTCCTCTCTACATCCTCTTCCTCCAGTTTGTTTAAGTCCGATTGAGGGATTTTCGGCTTATCCTGGGGTAAGACATCTTTTTGCACTCTCCGCATAGTGGCCATTGTAAAACAGTTAAGTGAAGCTTGTCCGTGAAAAGGGGCTTCCCATTCCATTTGGTCCACTTTATCAAATTTATTTTTCCTTTTATTGTCAGGCCTAATTTTGCCCCGTGGCGTGTCCAGGTCCTGATCCATGTTCCCACTTGTGGGTGTTCCCTCATGTGCTATGCTACACCTTTCTACAAAATTCTCAATGTCCCATCTTGCTTTGGGCCAATAATAATTGTGAGCCACCTTTTGAATGATGGTACCTATCTTCTCATGGTCCCCATCTGGTTTCACATGTAGGCTCCTTATTAAGTCTGCCCTATATCTTTTAGGAAGTACCAGTTGTCCCTGACCTTTGGATCTAGCTCCAGTCTTCCTATACATCAACTTGTTTTTCATGTAAAAATCTCCCTTGCCTGGAGTTGTATGACAAGTTGACAATTTTCTGTAACAAGGCTTGAGTGTTTTATCCCCAGCCT